>CAKAKR010033987.1:0-51382 GCA_916700685.1 Adelosebastes latens
GAGCCGATCCTCTCACTTAAAGGCTGAAGAAACAGAACATGCTGTTGTTTTTGACGAGCAACGCCCATCAGATGCTGTGATTCTTCCACCTGCGACTATTGAGAGACCCGAGATTAACCCAGAGAGGCCACCACTACTACTACCTCCCATACAAGCTATACTCCCAGAGATCAGTAACCCTAAACCAATGAAAATAACCCCACTAATGAGCTGGGGATGTGAGGATGATGTCCAGGTGCAACACCAAAAACAAACATCCTCTCAGCTGCTTCACTTCCTCAGAGCAAAAGCTAAAAACATGGGTGCACTGGAGGTCACTGTCATGGAGTTGAGTAAAATTATGCACACTTCAAGTTTGCCACAGTGGCCTACCATCAAGACACAAAGCTACCAATTCCGAAACGTTGTGACGGATGATCTGATCAATGCACTAGCTCCGAAAACGTTATGTGCAGACATTGAAAACCAAGCCCCAGTCTTCAGAGTGAAAAGAGTGGAATCAAGCGGCTCTCTGACCTACACTTGTGTGATTGCAACAAAGACTGAATTGTGGGATATTGGAGACATCTTCACAGAGGTGGGACATGGAGACTCTGAAGCTAGCCCCTTGGAAAATGAAGACTGCCCAAATCTCACGGCTCAGGTGGAAAACTCCTGTCTAAACTTCCAAACTCTCCAGTGCACAGAACCTGAACGAGTGAGCCATTTTGTGGATCCAAAAACGCCAGCGATCAACGGCGTTACCATTCCTGAGTTCCAAAACCGGAGGTTTGAAGAGACTGAAGTTGTCGTGTCTCATATTATCAGCCCAGGAAACTTCTACATCCAACACGCAGACTCCATCACGAAGCTGCAGGCCCTCGTCACAGAGTAAGTTGTTCAGCATGGATCCTAATCTCTTGTCTGCTTTTTCTCAACTTTTCTTAACCCTCACTGATTCCCTGATCACATTAACAGAACCTATACAGCCACTTATCCTTTTTTTTTTGTTCATTACTGCTTTCTTTGTAGATTTTTTTTTCTTCTTTTTTAATAATCCACCATGTTTCTGGTTGTCATTATTTTTTCTCATTTGCAGCAGCTGGAACGCCAGTAGTTCATATGCCGAGCAGAACTGCATTCCAGACATTGGAACCAAAGTAATGGGTTGGTTCCCTAAGCAAGAACAATGGTGCAGGGCTCAGGTGACGAAGATATGTGGAGTAAGTGGAGGTGGGTCCAGTTTTGTGTATTGGGATGGTTTTTGCAAATGCATGCCTCTAGATGGTAGCAGTGTCACTTTGCTCGTCTGTAGCCACTTTGGAATTTCTTTCTGGATTTTTTAGCTTAACCTTGCCATGCTCCCTGTCTTGATGTCAGATAATAATGCCACCGATGGTGCTGGGAGCGAGACCTCCATCAAGGTGGAGGTGAAGAAGCTGGACCACGGCGACACAGCCTGCCTGTCACTGTTGAACATCAAAGAGCTGACCCCAGAAATGGCCGTCCTGCCACTTCAAGCTGTACAGGTCGCACTGGCAAATGTGAGTGATTCCCTACTGATAATGTTTGGCTGCATAATTTCTCACATGTACCTATAGAGTTCCACCAGGGTTGGGAGGGTTACTTAAAATATGTATTCCTATACGATTACTAATTACCTGTTAAAAAATGTAGAGTAACCTAATCCAAGTATCACAGTATTAAAGTAACGTAACTTTGTGTTACTTTTCATCACTATACGGTGCAAGTTCTGCCTTCCAGCTGTGAAAATGCTGTCATCATCCAAGGACTCAAATCATTTGGCACATTAGTGTTGTCAGATTTTAACTTGGAGCAGCAGCCGTACCGATATAAATTAGATTAAATTAACCTCCATGCAATCTTCCCGGTTTGTCCTGTATTATGTTTGCTGGACCAGACATTTTAAGCGTTTCTCTTAATTCTTACAAACCATCTTTTCACACTAGGATGCCTCTCGGCAAAAAGCATGATCTTGATGAACTGGAAAGTGTGCAAACCATCCGCTATTTTCCAAGCTACTGTAGCTGTCATATTGCGCAGAGACGGACCTTCCTTTCTGCCACTTTGGATTTCGGATTTAATAAAAAAAAACTATCAAAACGTAGGCTACACGGGCCAGAGTTCTGTTAATCTGCACTCGATTGCTCTTCCTCGACGACCAGATGTGTCTCAGTAAACTGAGTTTGAATTGTGAGAACTGAATGGGGAAGTATAGAGAGTTGAATTTTCAGTGAGGATCAAATACAGTTTCAGAGCAACTGAATTCAATTTCATAATATTCAGTTTCAAGTTTATTAGAATTCACTTCACAACCAATAAATTCAATTTCAAATTATGCTATTCAGATTCAGTTTTTCAACGCAATTTTTCAAGTTAAACAATACAAATTTAAATATGTGATTCAAATTAATTTTTTTAATGCAATTATTAAAGTTGAGCAATTCAAATTCAAATATAAATTATTCAAATTCAGTTTCTAGTGACACATATTTCTGCCCATTTATATATCGTTCTTTCTTTAAAAATGTATTTTAAAATTGCAAACCTGCTAATAATCCCCATTTTTACTAAACGTATCGGTAATCTGATACTGATACTGAATACAGGTACTTTTATTTGTATCCTAATTAGGTAACGCCCATGTAATCCGTCACACCCCATGCCCGAGTACCACAGAAAGATCTCACTGATGAACACGTTAAGATCTTCAGCGACAGGCGTACAGACTAGCCCTCTCAGGATTTGCATACATGGAAATGGTTAATAACTGTGCTCTGCTGTGAGAGTGTAGACTCAGTTACAGTACAGGCATTTGTCCACATGATTAGTCACAGCCTTATCTATTGGGAAGAGATAAAGGAAATGAATTATCTCAGTTCATGGTGTTTTTTGTTTGTTTCCTATCCCCCGAGGTGACGCCTGTAAATGGGAGTGATTGGTCTGAGGAGGCAGTGGGCTGGTTCAAAGCAATGGTGCACAACAGAACGCTCTATGCCAGACTTTACCCACAGGGGCCCAAAGTTACTGTCGAGCTATTCTTGGAAAAAGGAAAGCTTGGAGCTATGAGGTACTTAAGTATGAAACAGTCGGTTAATTGTGAATTGTAAATTTGGAATTAACACCAAGTGTGCCCCTTTGTTTGATTTCACCTGCTATCATTGTACAAAGGATAAATCTCGTTGCATTAAGAAGTAGAACAGTGACTGAATATATATGCTAATATTGACCTTATAATGTGTTTATACTGTGCGGTTTCAAGGCCAACAGCTGCACAATATCTTAACCGTACAATGGTATTGTCTTCATCTCAGGAGGGGTGCATCGCTCTCTTTGAGACTGGCCCAGAACGGACACGCAAAACATAACAAACTGAAAAACGTCGGCCTCATGAAAACAAGTAAGTCGAGCTACAGTTTGGATATTGTTTACCCAAAAATTGTGCATCTACAGTAGGTGGCAGTATAGCCTGTGTATGACCAGAGCAGCACTCATTTTCACTCCGAATCTTGTGTTTTTGCTTTTTAGGCACAGTTCAACTTAAAATGAGGAAACAGGACTCCGAGTGGGAGAAATACCTCATCTCGTGCTATACTCGAAGTAGGAAGTAATTCAGAAAGCAGAGAATGTGTCGTTTTGTGGGTGTAATTTTGTCTGGCTTGTCTGACAGCCAACCAATGTCAAATGTGAAATAGAAATGGCAGCCCCTAACACGAAGCACAAATGTTAACACTGAGACATTTAATGATTCTATATATATAGATATATAGATATATATAGATATATATGTTTTTGTTTATTTTTGGGGGGGGCATTTTATGCCTTTTATTTGATAGTAATAGTGGAGAGAGACAGGAAATGTGGGGAGAGAGAGTAGGGAATTGACATGTAGCCGGGAATTGAACCTCGCTGCTCAGGGTATTTGCGCCCATGTGGTATGCGCCCTAACCACTCGGCTGTTGGGTCACCCAGACATTTAATTATTCTTAAATGAGAGCTAAATCATCCAGTCTCGGTTGACCATCTGTGTATAAGTGAACACACAGTGGACTTTCAGCTCACACATTGACAAACTGCTGTGACTGGCACTTTGCAGTACAAGGATAAATCAAGGATATTTATATAAAATGTAATATAAATGAACATTTTGCATTTAAACTGAAGGAATTGACTGTTTTAGTACACATTAAGTAGCTTGCATCAGCTTTCTGGTGTATTTTTATGTCTTACATTGCAGTTGATAAAGTCAAAGCTATGTCTAGTGAATGTGAGTGTAAAGATAATGTTCACTATAGCATCATTGGAACTCAAGAAATTTCTGTTTTGGCTTTTCTTTTTTTTCTTTTTTTACATTAATTTCTCTTTTTAAGAGTCTAACACACATTTTTTTTACATTTTTTATGTATGTATGATGTATGGGGACATGAATACCTTATTGTGGTGCATGTTGCTTTATTTAGAACATTTCCCCCATGTACTTTATACTTAAGCATTTCCTTAAAAATGAGGAAGTGTGTCTCAAGTCCTGGTTATTATTCCTGCCACTAGACGGTGCCAGTTCAGTTAGATTACCTGCCCTCTTTAAGTGATACTTGATTTGTCTGTGTGCCACATACAGTAGATCTATGTTATTTCATTTTTTATGTATCACTTTCCTTTCATAATAATCATTATTAGAGCCATGTTGCCTTAGTTAATATTGCGTTCTTGTACAATGGCATATCTATTATTTTGAATGTTCAGTGTACGCATATACCTTTGCTTTCATAATAAAACTGTTAACTACGACTGTATGCTCCATGTCTTTGTATTGTAGACTGTATTCTTCTCTCGAGGGAATATAAATGAGGCTTAGTTCATTCAAAGAATTACCAGGCCACCCGAACCCTCCCACTACATTTGTCATAAATGACGCAGAAGAGCTCATGGCACAGTAAACTGCTGTAGGTCATCTGATAGTGCATGACAAATGACCACATTGTGTTTTCACTTGCATTCAGTTTGTTGCTACTGTAAATTATTGTTTCTACTGTTATAGGGAGGAGTTTGACCAGAACAAAATGTGCAATCTCAGTTGATAATGGTGAAAGGAATTATATCTATAATCCATATATTTCACATGCTTTACCATAGCTCATTCACAAGTGTTTCATAGCAGATGGAGGATAGATAACTGTGATGTAAACTTTAATCCAAATGACTGGATACTTGTCCCAATTTGCATATAATATGATAAAATATGGCATGTGCCCACAAAAGGATATTATCAAAACAATGGACGCAAATTTAATACAAAACTAATTATTGGTCAAAAGTAGATTAGGCCAAGATAATTGGTTACCCTGCACAAACATGAGTAAGAACAGCACCTGGCAAAAAAAACAAAGTTCAATTAATTTCTTGTTCATAAATACAATATATTTGCTTAATTTACAGTATTGTAGCTTATGTTGCAAAAATTGGCTTGAACAAATGTGAGGACTGGTTCAATTACATTGTGTATAAATAATCTTTTCTTTAAGTCTGGCTTTCATTTTCTCCTACATTAGTGTTTTGCACATGTATTTTCTGGATGAATCTGCAAACCTGTTGGTGTCTCTGTGCTCGCAGTGACGGTGCCTCAGGTCAAAAGCTTCTCTTCACTTCCCTGCCCTGCCAAGCACAATAAATAATGTGGCAGGCCGAGGCCTTTTGTGTCCACACAGATTCCTTCTTTTGCCCGGGGTAGGCGGAAGTCGAGGCGTTTGATCCGAATTCTAAAGAGTCTTGTTGCAGCCCAATAAAGGCTGCCATTGTATGTAAATAGTTTATATAAGAGCATATGACTGCTACGGTGCAGGGCACTGGCTAGTGGCGGAGGAATGATTAGCATTTTCCGAACGCAGGGTGTTCCCAATCCAGCCCTCTGGCTTGCTAAAAAACACAATATTTTATTCTTTTAGTCTTTGTACACATTTTTGTGTACCACCACAGCTGAAGGTAAAATGTTCTGTCATTTAATTGTGTTTTATACTAACATTTCAGTGTGCAGTGAGTGTCATATGTTATGTGAGTGATGGCTGACATGCCCCATTGCCTCGACTCGACAAATACCATGTTGTTTGAATTATTATTACCCATTATGGTAATATTATTTGAATGAATCTGCTTTCAAAGTGTGATCATTTCAAGTTTTTATTAGGTAAATCTGGAAAAGTCTGTAGCCTTTCTTCCAAACAATAGAGGTCTCTCAGTTGTCTTAAAAAAAAAAAAATCTCATAATGAGATGGATGTCTTGCTTGTTCCTTGGAGAAATATGCTGGCAGTCTGTCAGTCTGTCTGCAACTGGGCTGTAGGTCAGTTTGGGAGTACAGTATAAATACAGGGTGAGCGAATCACGTGGCTCTGCGAATGTTTCGCAATTGGCTTCGTCCTATTGCGTCTTGTGACGGTGCGCGGCGGTAGGCCATCACGCCCTGCCTTTATACGGCCAACTTGCTACTTGGCAATTCTTTTCTGTTGTTCCTCACTCTGCCAGCTTGATGCTCAGGCCTCACCTCAAGATGGTCATCTTTGGACCCGGCGCTGCTTACGCCGCTTGCACCGCTGGCTGAGCCTGGTAAACCTCTAAAAACTACTGTTACAAGTTGTTGTGGACGTCAATAATAACTAAGTTATTTAAATTCATTGCTACAAATGTGAGTTTTGTTCAATACAAGGGGCTAAATGGTGCATGTTTTTTAAGAAATTGGTTTATTTTAGACATTTTGATAATACTCCCTTACTTTTGTTGTTATACATTTATAATTTGGTTATAACCTTAAGCTAGAGATATAGCTTAGCTTTCATTCATGTAACCTGGACTGAAAATGTTATTATTTCTTTTAGACCTGGAGTCGAAAATGAACTGGGGGACCTTTTATGCCGTGATCAGCGGCGTAAACAGACACTCTACCGGCATCGGACGCGTTTGGCTCTCCGTCATTTTCATCTTCCGTATCCTGGTCCTGGTGGTTGCCGCTGAGAGCGTTTGGGGCGATGAGAAGTCGGGCTTCATCTGCAACACCCAGCAACCCGGCTGCAACAGCGTCTGTTACGACCAGTTCTTCCCCATCTCGCACATCCGCCTGTGGGCGCTCCAACTCATCCTGGTCTCCACCCCCGCCCTGCTGGTGGCCATGCATGTGGCCCACCGACGCCACATCGACAAGAAGATCCTGAAGAGGACGGGCCGCGGCAGCCCCAAGGAGCTGGAGCACATCAAGAACCAGAAGTTTCAGATCACCGGAGCTCTGTGGTGGACATACATGATCAGTATCATCTTCAGAATCGTCTTCGAGGTGGCTTTTCTCTACATCTTCTACTTGATCTATCCCGGCTTTAAGATGGTGCGTTTGGTGAAGTGTGACTCGTACCCATGCCCCAACACAGTGGACTGTTTTGTCTCCAGGCCGACAGAAAAGACCATATTCACTGTGTTCATGCTGTCAGTGTCCGGGGTGTGTGTGCTGCTCAACCTGGCTGAGGTGGTATACCTCTTATGCAGGGCCTGTAAACGGTGCTTACGAGGCTCTGAGGAAGAGTCCAAAGCAGATTGGATAAGTCAAAGATTGTCTTCATATAGGCAAAATGAAATCAATCAGCTGATAGCAGACCATTCTCTCAAATCTAAGTTCACTGTGACCAAAAAGAGCCCAACTGAGAAGGGTGAAAGGTGTTCTGCTTTCTGAGACTCTTGTTCTCTTTAAACTAATCAACAGTAATCACACATGTTCATAGAGCATGTTGCTCTGCATTAATGTCACACATTCTGTATATTTGATCGTCAACATACACATTTAGACCATTTATTTATGATTCAGTCAATCGCTTATTGATTCATCTATTTTTTTTGCTGTGTTATTGACACTAGTTAGTTGCTGTTGGAACTGGTGTATTTGGATTTTTGCCAGTAGTGAAGGTTAAAGGACCATACCAGTGCATATTTTAGACAATGCTGACATTGGTGTCAACTGTCATTTTAGTGGTTTTAATTTGAATACAGTATGAGAAGCAACTTGCCAGGGCGCAAATTATCTTGAGCTGAAGAAACCATGCCTCTGTGAGCATCAAACCTTCATACATTTTTGTCAAAGTTGTGTCATTGATAATACGGTTCAAACTGGATTTGTTTGAAAATCCTGCAGGTTTGGCGGGTTGGCACACTGATTAGAAACCATCAGTTGCTGCCACACAGTTGTATTTACACCCTACGATGTATGAAAATCATGCCCATCAATTAAACGTTGATTTGAAAAAGATAACGGGAATATTTATTATTTGGCATTATTTATGTTTGGGAAACTACTCGATTCTTGGATGACAGTTCTCACCAGCACACGAATGCACCGATCAGCCACATTTCAGGTGCTTTATCACGCAACAATAATGTAGCTTTGACACAAAAAAGGAAACGGGCAGCTGTCCAGAAGGCATGAAAACATTGAAAGCTAAAAAATATATATATACGCCTTAGAATATGCTTAGTAATACAAAAGTATGCATGATTTCTAATATTAAATATCTGATATATCTGACTCTGTTGTCGAAGTGTCCTTGAGCGCGACACTGATCCCTAAGTTGCTCCCCGGGCACTTAACAGCAGCCCACTGCTTCTAATGCTTAGAACGGGTTAAAATGCAGAGGGCAAATTTCATGTATGTACCTGTATGTACATGACGAATCTAATAAAGTTAAAGTAATAATTTGGGCAAAAACACTGGTATGGTCCTTTAAAGGCGCAAAGATTACAGTAGAGATTAAAATGCTGGATAGAAAGGGAACTATTTATTTACATCAAACATGTTCATTTGTACCATATTTAATTTAATTCCAGAGTCAAAGCTAGGTGATGGAAAAAGAAAAGGGCATTTATGTGAGTAAATGCCATTAAATGTCAGTAACAGCTCTTTAAGACAACAGCGGTATGCTTAGATTTTATTAGACAGTTTTAGTTATTTGACTTTGCTAATCTTTTGTGCAGACAGCTATAACTATTATGTAATTTAGCATACTGCTATGGAAATATTACAACAGTTGGTGCTAGAAAACCAAAGAAAGATTTCAAATACTGTCCAGATGTGGACAACTGTCATTGGATATTATTGTTCCGCAAGTGATTAAAAAACAAAATTCATTTTGAAAACAAACATATCTTTACTACTGACCTATTAAAGAGGACCTATTATGCTCATTTTCAGGTGCATACTTGTATTTTGGGTTTCTACTAGAACATGTTTACATGCTTTAATGTTCAAAAAACGCTTTATTTTTCTCATACCGACTTTGCTGCGGCACCTCGTTTCACCCTCTGTCTGAAACGCTCCTCCCCCCCCAACCCCCAGCTCTGATTGGTCAACTGGCCCACTGTTGTGATTGCTCAGCCGAACCAACTCTTTGGACTCTGCTCCAGCTCCACTCTAAATAGCTTTGTTTGAGGGCGTGCCAAACTAGGCGCTAGGCAAAATGTGTTACTTGGTGACATCACCACGTTATGGAAGAAAAGGCGGGACTTCAAGCGAGGCGTTTCAGGCAGTTCAGGAGCAGTGTTTCTGTGGGGGAGAGTAACTCCCTTTGGCCTGGACTTTGGGTGTAACTTTGCAGACCTTTTACATGCACAAAAAAATATATAACACGCTACAAGAAAGGGAAAAAGCATAAAAGGTCCCCTTTAATAATATGTTATCTCGACAGAGTGGTCAGATTGTTGCACAGAGCAAAAGTTTATTTCAATAAACTCCCAGTACTGTACATATGTCTTTGTATATCTTTGTATTCAAATGTAAATACTGCCTACTCACTTCATTGTAGCTTCTGTTTGAGGTGGTCTTTTCTTTCTTTTTTGTGGTTTCAGAAAAATGTTTGAGGTTGAAGACTTTTTAACGGAGACAGTTGCACTTGCTTTCCTTAATATTACCCTGCATAATATTATTCAGTATCTCTGACGCTGATACGCTGGTATCTGTTTATACAACTGTTCTATTACAAAGTTATACACATTGTGGTCTATACAAAAACCCAGATGTTGACATTTATGCCTATATGTACATATATGAATTTACACCCAGGTAAACAATCCGGATAATATATAATATGGGTTGAAACTATATGTGTACATTATGTAATATAAAGAAATAAACTGTCTGATAATTTGACGTTATTTGAAGTTATTTAGCAAACATACAACATTTGAGTGTCTTTCAAAAAGTTGTACTTAATGGGTAAATCTGTCAAAGGACAGTAACCTCAGTAATTATATAAACTGTGTTTTCCATTGTAATACTTACTTTAATATAGTTGGAGCTCATCTCATTACTGATGTGTTGAAACACAACTTTTTCCTTCCCGTCACTGTGATTTGTAACTTGAGGATGCAAATGGCTACTCATCTCCAAATCATGCCCCCCATGATAGGAGAGACCCTCGTGCTATATTTAGACCACTTGTGGCCAGACGGACTTAGCGGACACCATCATTGGCCAGCTGCCCTGTCACTCACTGTAACAAGCGAGTAGAGGGGCTTTAATAGTTTACATTAGAGTGTGTACCCTGTGCCAAATTTAACCACAGAGGGGAGGGGTGGTGGTGGGGGTCTGAGGCCGGACAGAGTGTGTCCAGCAGGTTACGTCTGTGTTGTGGTCAGTGGAAGACCCCGAGGCCTGGATCCTGATTCCTGCCTTAGCTGTATTTGAAGACAGGAGACAGAGTCGGTGTGTTTTGTCGGTGTGGAACAGAGGTTGTGGCCAGCAGAAGTTCACTTTTCCTGTCCATTCAAGGGCATTGCTGGGGGGCCGAAGATCAGCTTTTTCACTGAGGCCTGTCAGCGAAGCAGGCGGCCTCATGGACCCCAGAAGACGTGTAGGGCTTCACCGCAGGGGATGCATAAGCTGACAAGGTGGGTTTATCCAGTAAACTTCTCTGTGATTATTTGTTAACTTAAACCTGAGTGGATTAAAGTACTTTTAGGAGATAAAGTTTAGACAGCTTACTTAAGGTACTACATGTTGTATCCAATGGCTGTTGACTGTCTTGTGTGGGAGCACAATGTTGGCAGTTATCCGTAGTTCTTTATTTTTTTCTAATGTTCATCATACCTTTTGTGATGGGGGATTACATAGTCCAAGGGGTTCAATATTGAAAGTGTACGTTTGTTTAAAATTGCAACCCAGTCTACTGTTAGCTAGATTTATTAGTGGTGGCTCCCTAAACATCATTTCACCTGCCACATTTCACCAGTTATCAGAATTCATTCTCCCTCACAGCAGCATACCCTGACTGTGCTGTACTGCTTCTGTACAGTAAATCCATCAGAAGTAGAATGTATTTATAACATAATGTGTTACGGGAGCTGACAGTACCGACATTACTCAACTATTTCTAATTCGCACTTCCACCACATCTGTCCGGTGTTTGATTTCACCTCGTGCGTGGATTGTGTTGCTGGCCGGGAGCTGCAGAATCATGACTGGAAGGTGCCTTCCCCCCTGTCCGCACTTGCCAAATATATACCCTCCTAAAGTAAATATAATCCTGTCTGCGTCCACGTGGAAAAGGCCACTACCTGCTCAGCAGCAGAGCCCCCCCGGTTGTACACTCAGTTAGCAGCTTGGCTCCCTAGGGACTCATTTGGTCTGCTGAAACTGGGTAAGACGTTTTAGAGGACTTGTACTCATCAGGAACACTGAAGCTTACTCTAACCACTGGATTAGTATTATTACAGGAGTTACAAATCAAATTGATCATCTATTTTTGACTGTTTTTGTACCTCCAGTCCCAGATCTGAGCTCACGCAGCCATGGGGGACTGGAACCTGCTGGGAAAGCTCCTAGAAAAAGCCCAGGAGCACTCCACTGTAGTGGGGAAGGTGTGGCTCACCGTCCTATTCATTTTCCGCATCCTGATCCTGAGCGCCGCGACAGAGAAGGTATGGAGCGACGAGCTGTCGGGCTTCACCTGCGACACCAAGCAGCCCGGTTGTGAGAACGTGTGTTACGACATCACTTTCCCCATCTCCCACGTCCGCTTTTGGGTGCTTCAGATCATCTTTGTGTCCACGCCTACGTTGATCTACCTGGGACACATCCTCCACCTGGTGCGGATGGAGGACAAGCAGAAAGAGAAGGCGAAGCAGAGGGAACTTGCACACCATCCGGACAAGGAGGTCCTTATTGTGAATAGTAAAAGGAAGGCTCTGGAGAGGGACGAGAGGGGACGAGTGCACCTACACGGGGAGCTCTTGCGAACATACGTCTTTAATGTTGTCTTTAAAACCCTGTTCGAGGTGGGCTTCATCGTGGCTCAATACCTCTTGTACGGCTTTGAGCTGAAGCCCATGTACAAATGTAACAGACCGCCCTGCCCCAATGTGGTAAACTGCTACATATCCCGTCCCACAGAGAAAACTATCTTCATCATCTTCATGCTGGGAGTTGCCAGCGTGTCTCTGCTCCTCAACCTCATAGAGATCTACCACCTGGGCTTCACCAAGTGTCGCCAGGGCATCACCTTCAGGAGAGGTGATCAGACCCCTGTGAATCTCCCCAAGGAGCCCAACGAGGCCACGGTGCCGTATGCGCCGAGTTATGGCGACTATTTCCACCAAGTCCAGCCAGCCTACCCGCCCGTGCCCAGCTACGACCTCTCCCCTCTGTCGGAGGGCACGGACTCGTCCTTTCACCCCTACCACAGCAAGGCGGCTTACAAACAGAATAAGGACAACTTAGCAGTGGAAAGGAGCAGCAGCAAGCCAGAGGAATGTGACCTGAAAGGAAAGAAGGGAGCAGGATCAGCCCCTGGGTCACCTACGCAGTCCAGGGCCGGTCGCAGCGCCAAACACAGCAACAACAAGACTAGAATAGACGATCTGCAGATATGAGGAGGTTTATGTTTCTCTGAGGGCGTCTTAAATTGCTGCGAGGGGATCGTATGTTGTTTGGAAGCATTCATACACGCTGAACTGACTCCCCTCTTTAAGATGGCGCAGGTTTGACTCATTCCAACTCGGAAAGGAGTGGCATTCATACTGTAGGGCACACGGAGAAGCTGCAGTTGCACAGTAATGAGTAAAGACGGATGTGGGTCAATTATTACATTTCTAATGAATTTAGACTTCTCCAAGGAAGCTCTGCTCCACTGAGAAATGTCCCATAGCTGGCTTTTCTTTTGAAAAAACTTAATTGGATTTCACATTAGTCTGTAGCATTAATGGTATACGATACACCATTTGTGTCAACGCCATATTTTTCGTCTCCACTATTCACTATTGTCACTGAGAATCAAACTAAAATCAACATCTGCTCAGGTTTTACATGAATGTGAATGAACCTGCACCTCTGTATATAAAGTTGCTCAAACTTTGGGAACAGAATCCAGGGCAGAAACTTGTTCAGCGCTGGCCTGACCTCATTTGAGGAAATCAGATAGGGCGAATAGTTAAATTTAACTTCCTTTAACTGTTTTGAGGTCACCATTTAGCATAGTTCACTTGCTTAGACTTGAAGTGAAGAGTTGTGCAATACCTGACAACACATTGGACCCTGGAAACGCTGTACCTAATTCCAGGACGCGCCTCAAAAGAAATTGCACTGGTCTCAGGAGTTCCCACATTTGTACTGCCTCTTTTTATTATGACAGCCAGCAAGTACATAATTATAAGCACATTGTTTTGTTTATCTGTGTTTGTGCCGTTTGTGTTCTGTAAAGCACTTGGTGACAACCATATTTGTAAAACTGCTTGTAATAAATCTGTCTTAAATTTGCAAAGTTAGCAGTTTGTTTATAATTTCAAGTCTTTATCAGGACAAAGGGGATCGTTTCCCTGGAACACATGTTGCAACTGTTACTTCGTATTTCTGAAACAAATAAATCAAGATCAGCTCAGGAGTAGAAACGATAATATTAGTAATATTCTATACACAGTAGCTCTGCATCTGAATCTTTTTGAAATCTCTGAAATTAGAAACTACCAGGTGTAGTTTGAGTCATCAATATCCACCCACAAACATTTCAACCTGTTCAAAACTGACGTGCTTGAGCGGGAATAAACATGTCCAGTCTGCGCTGTCTGCATATCCCACATATGCACATCTTGCTCATCTTACGGGAAAGCACGGCATGCAGGCACCCCTGGTATGGAAACCTTGAAATTAATGACATAGCATGTTCATGACGAGGAAGCTGTCTCACAGTTTTTTGACTAGTACATTCATCATTTTCTACCAATGCTTAATGTGTCAAGGGAAGAACAAATAAATTTTTTACTAAACTTGTATTAAAAACTAAAGAATACAGTTTCTGAAAGAAAAAAAAATTACTCTTTCAGCTGTAGTTTAAGGATGTGTTGAGATATGATTGAGTGTAGTCTGGGCATACTATTCACTTTAGTGTGTTGTGGTGCCAGAAACAATGTGTTTCAGATCTCCCAGACAAAACAGCCAGGAGTGTTATTTGTAATGTATGGCTCCATAAATCAGAAAGTAAACCAGAATAGTCTCAGATTCTAAAAATCTCCTTTTACAAATGAGAATAAAACACGAGGGTTACCCAAAGATATTTTCGAACGTACATCATCTTAACATGTAATAAAGTGATCATCTTTGAGAAAAGGGTACATATATGTGTTTATGAAATGTTGACAGATGAATAGATATGAATTATGAGTATAGATGGATAGCCAGCACTTTGAAATAAAATCCTTTTAGTGTAAGGCCAGCATTTCAAATTGTAGTTGCATCAGAGCATTGTAATCTAAAGGTTTCTAGTTTGGCTGAATGACGTAATAAAAGTCTGTGATTTGTTAACATTAGATGACATGTAGTAGTTTTTTTGTATAAAACTGCCATGACTCTGATCAATGGTGGCTTTTGTATTTTGTAGCTCTGCAAGTGAAATTAATAGCAGCATGATCACCTCTGACACTCTTGACTATACAAGAATGGTGATCTCAGTGCAGTTTATCTGAGGGACTGTACAAAAATTACTTGTGTGGGAAGAGGGGCTGAACATTATGTTTTAAAAAAGGCAAGGCTCTCGTCAGTGGTATCAACATTTTCTTTGTATCTTCCCCTTGACTTAGAGAAAGATTGCAACACTCTCCCCACATTGTACAATAAAGTAATATAACACTATTGAACAGGTAAAATTAGTTACATTAATATAACAATTTAAAGGGCCAGTGTGTAGGATTTAAGGGGATCTATAGACCCCTTTTTTGTTAGTAAACATGATGACGTATTTTGTGGGTAGAGCGATAAGTGGAGGCAGAAAAATTCTCTGAACACGTTATTTAACGCTGGCTAGCAAGTATTGTTGTTTTTTTAACAGTGGCTGAAGAAAATACTAGTGTTTCTCAATATGTACTGTCACCGCGAGTGTTAGTTAAGAAAGTTAACATTAACCAATGGGATCAGATTAGCCGACCCCTACGATGCTGGCAGACTACTTCGGGAGGAGTATGTCTCCGGAGACTGACAAGCTAGCTCGCTAACGCCTTGCAGCGAGGACCCATGCAGTTCGCTGTTGGGCTCATTTTCTGTATCATGGTGGACTTAGCAAGGTAGCTAGCTAACTAGCCAGTCTCTAAATGAGTAACATTTAACAACTTAAAGGTCTGGTGGCTAATAGTTTAGCCCTCTGCTAACTGCAGCCATTAGCTCACGACTGTGTTTAGCAGAAAGCTAAATATTAGCATTGTTTACTCTCCATCTCTGAAACGTTTTGTCCGATGTAGTTCGCTAGAGCCTCGAATCACAGTTTGTTATCTCAAATGTATGGGATAGCTCAATTCTGGCACCCAACAAATCAGCAAGATGACATTTTTGATGTGTAACTTTAACCCACTGCTCGTGTTTGCCTCCAGTCTTTTCTTTGTTTTGCCTCCAGCTAACGCTGTGATGTAATCATGATGTCGACACAAAAAAGGTCTATTTGCAGAAATGGAATATAATATTCATAACTATGTTTTCATTAGTGTATAATCGCCTGAAACTATTGCCGAATTGTTGTGTTTTCGTTAGCTTAGAATGAGCCCTTCATATCTACATAGGGAGCGGGTCCTCTTTACGGAGTCCGCCATGTTTCTCTGCCATGTTACTACAGTAGCCCAGAACGGACAAACCAAACACTGACTCTATTGAGAGCCTTTCATGTTTTTAAGTTACCTGAAGGCCACCGTAGTTCTTTGACACGCTTGGGAAGGGAGTTGGTGGCAATCTGCAACCTCACCACTGATGTCACCAAATCCTACACACTGCTCCTTTAAGATACCTAATTTAAAACTTAAAATCTGAAATAAGTTTCACATAGCCACCAAATCACACAATAGAAGTGGAATTAGCAATTGACAAAATTATGGGAAAAATAACAAAATAATGCATCCTTTTTACGGAATATTCCAGCCATTATTTACTGAATATATTGAATGAACAGCTGTCACTGTCACTTTATATGGCACATTAACATTTTTGGACACATTTTATTTCGAAGAAGTTCTGCTTTTTGTCAAGATGCAGAATAAAGTAAAGGTGGGAGCTGTTATAGAACATGTGGACTACTCACTCACTTTAGGAAAGAAAAGCAACAACAAAAACAACAAACATACAACCCTCCCCCCCTAATAATTTGTGTACGGTCCCTAAAAACCAGGGAAGGTAAAATTGCTTTAAGGGTCTTAACGTCACTCAGTCATTGTGTAGGGGAAACTTATTTAGCTTACCATACTCATTAGAGGTGAGGGGCTGTTTAGATAGCCCTCCAATTACCTTTCAGTTAAATTAACGCGCAAAATAGACTGTGGCATAATCTTATATAAACAAAAATACAATATACAGTACAAAGTTGAATATAGCAAAACACCTACACAAAGCACAATTAAAACCCTAAATGTCAGCAACGCTTTTATAGTAGGCCTATAGCCTAATCAAGAGAATCTATACTGAGGACACTTTCAAACTCTGCACATCTTCATAAATATCTGTACAATAATATATTCGGTATGTTTATACCTTTATATACTGTAAAAAATATTTAACGTTCAGGATAAATATGTAATAGAGTTGTTTCTTCAGTGCTGAAGCCAGTAATTATCTTCCCCGAAGCACCTAAGCAGAGTTCCATGGGAAATAACAGCACAGACTATCAGAATAAAGCGCCACCTTGGTTATGTGTAATGGTGGATATCATTTTATGTGTCCGGATGAGTTATTCTATCACTTTATTCTCTTTTGTTCCCTGTGGTGCTATGATTCATATTATCTTCCACCAGCTGTAGCACAGTGCTCTACTGCCCTCTCTCTTTACTTTTACTTAAACACTGACATGCTGCTCATCTGAGGGATGTGTCTGCTGGGCACGCCATCTGCTGGGCACAGCAGACACCTTAGTTTTTCTGTAATGCGGAAAAATAACTGTGATAGTGAACATTTATTATGATGTATCCCTCCTATATATATCTGTCTAGTCTGTTCTAATCTAATTAGGACATATTTATTCAAAGCTTCTGTGTTGAATGTGGAATGCATTCTAGGACGCACAGAATAAAATCATCAAAATGTTGTAGTGTTTATTTAATCCCTTACTCAAATAAGTGTTCAGCGCTCTCTGGCCTGTTTTTCATCACACTCACACTATACACCCAACCTGCTAATGTGTGATAAATGACAAAGAGCCAGGAGCAAAGCCTGTCCTTGCAGCAACTTTGTGTTGCTGGAGGCTTCAGAAATATCAGCCAAAAGGAAAACGAGGCTTCTGATGTTTGCTGACTGAATGAGTCTGATTGCTTGCAGGCCTCTCACCTCATCACCAACACCAGCCTTGTTAAACTTAATGCAGACTGCATAGCTCCAACGCCAATCTCTGCAGAATACAGTGTGTGTGAGCTACACTAGAGTGCTGTTGAAAAGAGACTCACACAACAAAGAGGGATATGAACAGAAATCAGCTGCTGTCGTTATGGCTCAGCTGCGTCTGTCATTTCTTGTCTTGGCCTCCATATTGTGTTGTCTGTGGGACAGGCTGACTGTTTGCTGCCACCATGTGACAGCTGAAAAGCTCTGCAGAAGTCAATAAGGTAGCTCATGAACTTTTGTCTCAGCAGCCTGAGAGAAAGCCTGTGATGTCATGGAAACTTGATTGATACTCCATATACCCTCTATCAGGCTTGGGAAAAATCAGGGTAATCAATTTAAGAAATGAAAAATAAAATGACTTTATGTGAATCCTGCTTTGAAAGAGGATGAATTAGGTAATCAATTTTAAGAATATTCTCCAAAAATGTCACAATATAGTATGTCATGAAAAGTGTCGGAAAAAAGTCAAAGTATGCCATAAAAATGCCATAAACATATCATAGTACAGTATGCCTTTTTAAAAAAGGTCATGAAAAAGTCATAGCCATAAAAATGTCATGATATATTGTCATAAAACGTCATAGCATAGTATGGCATGAAAATGTCATAAAAACATATCATAGTATGCCAGAAAAGAGTTATAAAAATGTCACAGTATAGTATGTCATAAGTCATAGTATAATTTGTCAAAAAAAGTTGTAAAAGTCATAGCATAGTTTGTCTAAAAAAGTCATAATATAGTATGTCGGAAAAAGTAATACAAAAATCCTAGAATAGCATGTAAAAAAAAATCTGAAAAAAGTCATAAAAAGTCATAGTATAGTACGTCAGAAAAAGTTATAAAAAAAATCAAATTATAGTATGTTGAAAAAAGTTGTTTAAAAGTCATATTAGTATGTTGAAAAAAATCATAAAAAAGTCATAATATAAGATGTCGAAAGAAGTCATAAAAAAGTAATGTGTAGTATGTAGAAAAAGTTTTTAAACAGTCATAGTATAGTATGTTGAAAAAGGTTAACCAAATGTCATAGTATATGTCCAAAAAAGTGAGGGTATAGTATGTAGAAAAAACTTATATAGCATGTCTTTTTTTTTTTTACATACTGTACTAGGACTTTTTTTTTTCAAAATATTATGCTGTGACTTTTTTTTCAACATCCTATACTATGACTTTTTTCGACAAACTATACTATGACTTTTTCATGACATACTATGCTATGACTTTTTTTTCAACATGCTATACTATGATTTTTTTTCGATACACTATACTCTTGACTTTTTTTGACACACTATACTATGACTTTTTTCAACGTGCAATACAATGACTTCTTTTTCGACATACTATACTATAACGTTTTCTTTGACTTACTATACTATGACTTTTATTTCAACATACTATTCTATGATTTCTTTTTTGGCATACTATACTATGACTTTTTCAACATACTATACTATGACTTTTTCAACATACTGTACTTTGACTTTTTTTCGACATACTATACTATGACTTTTTTTTTACATACTATACTACGACTTTTTTTTAGACATACTACACTATGACTTTTTTCGTCATACTATTCTATGACTTTTTTTTACTCTTTTTTTTTACATACTATACTGTTATGTTCCCCCATTTAGGGTCCAGGGGATAGAGGGAGTAACAACTAATTTTACACTGCTTCTCTCTCCCAGTCTCTTATACGCCCAACCATGATTGTTGATTAGGCGCAGCCGCGTGCAGCTGCACAAAGGGGGAGGGCGGCACCTGAAGAGACACAGGAGAGGACAAAAAACAAAAAAAAACACTACGGCACGTAACAGATACTCTGACTTTTTTTTAAACATACTATTCTATGAATTCTTTTCAACTTACTGTTTTATGACTTTTTTCCACATACAATGACTTTTTTCGACATGCTATACTATGACTTTTTTTTCGATATACTATACTATTACTTTTTTCGACATAGCCTACTATATTATGATTTTTTTTGACATAGTATAGTATGTCGCAAAATTTCATGACAAAAAGTCATAGTATAGTATGTCGAAAAATCTTTTGAAAAAAAAGTCATAGTATAGTATGTCGAAAAATTATATGAAAAAAAGCCATAGTATAGTATGTCAAAAAATTTCATGAAAAAAGTCATAGTATAGCATGTCTCAACATTTCATGAAAAAAGTCATTTTATAGTATGTAAAAAAATTTAATGAAAAAATGTCATAGTATAGTATGTCGAAAAATTTCATGAAAAAAAGTCATACTATAGTTGTAAAAAAAAAAAAAGTTGTATGTAGTTTGCTTTCATTATTGGGATTATCAATAACAAATCTGACATGTCCAAGAAATCTAAATCTACAGTGTTTTAGTGAATCAACAAAAATCGCACAAAAGCTTTGAAAATATGTGAAACAACTAAAAAGTTAATTTTTCATGTTTATTTGAGCAAGTCAACATTCTCATCTGCATCACACCGACAACATCCTCAAATCACCAAACATCATCAAATCATTCCTTTAAATACAAATTGATCTTGCAATAATTTTCTAATTCAAAGTTCCAAAATATCACTGAGTTACATTACAGACATACACTTTAAAACAGAGCGATAAACACAAGGACAAATAGACAAGTCTGATTATTTTAAGGACTAAGACGTCATGAAAATTTTGCTCCAAAATACGGCATGAAAGTTAAGCACATTATGGGTTTGTATCGATGTTAAGGGTCGTCTTTAAATGTGGGCGGATAATAACTGAAATTAGAGGACAGAATGATCAATTCAGCAGCACAAATACTCACAGAATGGATGTAGAGCATTTTGGAGTTGAATCCTTTATGCATACACATTGCAAGACCGTACAGTGTGTGAGTAGGTGTGTGTGTATAAGTGTGTATAAGTGTATGCGTGTGGATGAACGCAGATGTTTTCCTACACGACAAAATCTTAACTGTGAAGGAACTTATAGCACGTAGCCAAATGGCAGCTTATAACAAAGCCTCTTTAAAATAAGGGGCCATCCTCTGTCAACAAAAATAACATTTTCCGAGAACAAAAAGTCAAAAAGCGGGCCTGCTGAGGCTGGTGAAAAAACACACCCAACAGCCTCCACTCCCCTCTGCCAGGGAATAAAACAGTAGATTCATGCTTTAACCTTGTGTTAAAGCCTAAGCGCAAACCAGATCCCCTAACTGTCTGGTTGGTAGATGGTGCTGGAGCCCATGGTGGGTGGGGGGGGGGCTGCGGATCCATGCCCGTGTCTGTCCGTCTCCTCTGGTCTTACGAGCTGATAAGGACGTGCCTTAATCGTCTTTGCCCTTCCCTTTAGGCGTGCCTTCGTTCCAGGCCACGTAAACAAACAAAGCCAAAACTACATGCACAGCGAGCACTGCAACAATGGCTGCATAGAAGTAGCTGTCAGAGCTTGACATCTTCATTGAACCTGGGGAAAAAGAAGGTGGAGAACAGTTAACAGTGATGACAAGCAGCTGCATTGCAGTGCCAAATGTGTCTACATCATCTTTCATGTGAAACTTAATCACGATGCCTACAACTTTCATTGACTTCAGTTTAAAACTTGAGAAAAAATGAGAGCAGGAGTGGGAAAAAAAAGTCTACCATCAGAGAGTTTTCTATATGCTGTGCTGCCCTACTCTTTAATATCACTGGTTTTATTAAGTCTGTGGGCAATATTATAAATCAAGGACCGCTGTCAGATTTACAGGCTTTTTGTACATCAGTAAATAAGATACCTACCTATGATACCAAAACGTTTTTTGATTGGCCACAAAGAGACACTGTCATCTGGTTAGTTTATCTATATATGGCTTTCTCAATTGAATGTCAAGAAAATGTACTGTATCACTACACACTGTTGACTTGGGGGGGGGGGAACTGCCCCCCCTTGGTGCCCCATGTTCGAAAGAAAATGCTGCAACAGTGCCCTCTTGGATGCCCCATATGGTAGATACAACATGATGAAGTGCCATAGGGTGTCCTTCCAGTGGAGAAAACATGATAAAGTGCCCTCTAGGCCAGTGATTAATAATTTCAGAACTTCATAGTTCAACAAATAATATTAAAATGTTGAAATCTAAAATAGTTCATAGATCACATTCTAATCTAACAAATTGTATATTATTTTAAATGCCATAATCATAATCTTATTTTTATTAACCTATATGTATGTACTAGGAGTGAAACACTTCATACTTCTCTTGATATGTGTGATGTTTTGTTAATGTACAGTGTTACTTGCAGCTAATTTAATTAGTGTCAGTTGCATTGTTTTATGGTTATTCTGTGTTGAGATGGTGCAAATATTTTAACCCTCTGAGACCCACAATAGACCCGTTTTTGTCTTTTTTAGGAGGGGCAGGGGATCTTTAGGGGGAGGTCAACAGCAGAAGTCACATAGAAGTGGTGTACATCAAGTGCCCTCTGGGGCTGCTCATGACTCATCTGGTTAGTTTATCTATATACAGTTTTCTAAAGTGAATGTCAAGAAAATGTACCGTATCGCTACACACTGGTGGACTCGAGGGGAACTGCCCCCTTGGTGTCCCCATGTTTGAAAAAAGCGCTGTGCCCTCTTGGATGCCCATATGGCAGATACAACATGATAAAGTGCCATAGGGTGCCCTTCCAGTGGAGAAAACGTGATAAAGTGCCCTCTAGGTTGGCCTTAAAATTGAGAAGATGCGATGCAGTGCCATATAAACTGCCCTACATGCTAGAAAACTTTCTGCACGCTGGTGTCATCACCGCATGCAGCTGGTGCCCGGTTTCTTTATTTCGCCCCTGCCCCTCAGACAGTGCGTTACTGTCACTACATATATCAATATTGCAATATATGATTACTTTTTGTCCACATCATCTAAAAAATGACAATGTCATCATTTGAAATAAAGTTAATAATGAAAGCCAATGTTTGACCACCAGACGATACAGTTCTGCCTGTAACTCAATGTCTTGATTTTTCTATGTTCTGAAGACAGTTTGCATCAACAATGAAATGAAGAATACTGCAAACCATCTCTTAGGGCCCAGACACACCAAACCAACATCAAAGAACTAGCGGTGATGAAGGCTGACTGTTGCGTCACCTCACTTCGCCTGTCTTGGCCAAAAGGTTGCATTCAAACACACCGCAAAAACTACAGCCAACAGCCAACTACCACGTACGTCCTGCGCCTGTGTGAATGGAAATAACTCTCCCTACCAGCAGGCAGCGGTAGTCTGTATTCATCATTCAAAAAGGAAAACCGGAAAGCCGAGGACTGCAGATATAGCGTGCATCTCAAGTGTCTTAGTTGTCATTTCCTCACTCCTCGATCCTCGCTTGAACCGGACGTGTTACAGCGTCCCCTTATTGGATATCAGTTATTGATTGGACGCTGCAGCTGATCGGACTGATCTGATACATGTCAATATCACTGGAGTTTCATACCGTATTGAAGACAGATAAAAGATTAAAAGTTATATTTTATTTGTCTTCTGTATTCACCATCTAGCTCAAATCTGAGTTAATTGTAGGTGTGAACAACAAACAGACCATGCTGATGGTAAAGTGTTCCAGCAGCAAAAGGACCTGCGGTATCTCTCTTTCACACAACGTGGCCGTCACTGAAAGAGCTTTACAAGACCTGACACCAGATGAACTTCAAACAACTTTCTTCATTTATTAGAAAGAGTTTTCTTTTCACGATCTGTTACTTCCCCCATTAGCTTTTATAAAGGATACTATTAAAGTCAGAGACAGCAGGAGAGTCTGTCTGTCAGCCACACACACTTTTTACATCATTTATCCTCATTTCCATTCAGTCACATGTGAGGCTGATAATTCCTGAGCGTCGGGTTTGATATGAGTTACATCATTTCAATTTTCCCTGAAACATTCAGCCTAATAAATCATTTCCAGTGTTCCATATAAACCATAATCATATTCTATCAGAATATCAATAAATACAGACGCTAATAATGAATAAATAATATAAAGCTATTGTGCCAGTAGTAATGGTTTCTGAGCCTCTAAGCAGGACTCAGTCCACAGTATAAATACAGACTGCAGGTTGTTATTCATGTGCAGGTGTTTGTTAATCAGGTAACAGGCTACAGAGAGAAAACATTGCTGCTCTGCCACCGATAACTGTGTGTCTTCATTAGTAGCCTATTAATACAGTTCAGACACAAATTCCATCAAAAGTCTCTACAACTGTTATAGCCGACTGACAGCTGATCCAGCTGTGATCAGAAACGGACGTCGCTTCACGTGGCGCTTCAGAGGAAAGGACGTCTCATGTCTCTAAAAACATATTTCCTCGTTTCCTCCGTCCTCGTATGGTTTCCTTGCGTCTCTCCATGCATCCCAGGTGGGAGGGACTAAGACGCAAGTGAGGGAAAGGTGGATGCAATTAAGAGACTTGGTATGCACCCATACAAGCCGTTGTTATGATACATACATGAAGTCAGAGAGGTCAAGGGACCTCTCACAATGAAAAAAGAGCCTTCTGTGTGTGCCCTCTTGACTTTGCTTGCTTTCCTCACTTCCGTTTCTCTTCTCGTGCAATAATAAGCTTACGCTGAACAGCCAATCAGAGTGACTGATTTCTCTCACCGACAGGCTCCGCCGTCAATTCAACTTGCTGAATCGGCCGAAAAATCTCCAACATGAGAAGACTAAAGCCAACGGTGCGGGACATACTGCAAAAAACTAGGGCAACAGACGCTCACCGACGGCTTGAAAATTGGCAGATGACCGACCATCGGCTTGGTGTGTCGGGGCCTTTACTGTTACTATTGGGGACGGCAGATGGCCGCCCACCCAGAGCCCAGTTCTGCTCCAGGTTTCTTCCCGCTAAACGGGGAGTTTTTCCTGGCCACAGCACGCTTGGTGGATCTTGTTGGGTCTCTAAACTATGGTGTACGGTCTAAGACCTGCTCTATATATAAAGCGTCTCGAGATAACTTCTGTTATGATTTGACGCTATATAAAAATAAATTGAATTGAATTAAATTGGCTGTATTATAGTCTGATATTAGTATTTTTAGGGCATTTTTTATGCCTGAATTAGAGTAAACAAAAGATATATGACAGGAAATGAGGGGAGAGAGAAGCGCTTGTGAGAATTTGCAGACAGTGATGCCATTATAGTCTTTCCACCACAAAGAACAAACAATATAAACAACAATATCAATATCTGTATCAGCCTGACACAAATAATCCACTATCAGCCAGACTGTGGTTAGGCCTACTAGGCTGAGCTTTTTATCTGGTACAAAGATAAGACCTGAAACAAGGTGAAAAGTGCAGTTTGTGGTAGCATTCTCCTTTCATCTAAATCAGTGAAACAAGATTGCTCTGCAAAACACAAACGAGGCAGTGTTGCAAACCCTCACCCTCGAAGATGTAGGCCTTTGTTGCGAAGTAGAGTCCGATGGGAAGAGTCACCATCAGGATGGTGAAGAACAGCAGTGTCTTGAGGGCTGAAACCAGGGAGCTTTCATTTCTGCAGAGGAATACAAGAGTTCATGAGTCAGCCGAGATAACAACAGTAGAGACAGTGACAGTACTGTTACTGTGTGACATGCAGACTACTGATGTGGGGATGTCCTTTAGGCGGTGATTAATGTTGTGTTCCAGGACGCCACATCACATAAAAGTCCTCTGTAAACTTTGGCACATGTGCAACATGAAGCAGCAGAGAGAGAGAGAGAGAAGGGTTGTTGTGAGAACAGGAGTCCACGCAGAGAGAGAGGCTAAGCTACAAGCTAAGCTAAGCTAAGTTTAGCCAGCTATCTGTTGTTTTAAAGTATCTTATGGTTGTCTCACCCTCTGTAATAAGCCGGCGGTCCGGCGTCTGCAGCTGCTCTGACTGATCCGTCCATGTCTGGGCTGAACGGTGGCGTGATAAAGATAAACACGGAGACTATAGTGGGCTAATGTTAATGTTAGCTGTCTGTGTGTTGTCACTGTGGCTGAAATCCCTTCTTCCGCAAAGGATCACGGGACCGTCACATGACGAGATGTGACGCCAGTTAGTCTCGCGAGGACAGAGCTTGTGGCGATAAGGCAAGGCAGCTTTATTTGTATGGCACATTTCAGCAACAGGGCAATTCAAAGTGCTTTACATAAACATTCAAGAACATTGCGACCAAGTACAAAAGAACATTAAGACATAATTAAAACAGTTATAAAAACATTAAAGATTAGAAAATAAAAACAAGCTAAAAATAAAAGCTAGGATAGAAGCTAAAATAGAGATCGAATACACCAGAGTAAACGCGCTAGTGCAGTATAAGATCATTATCTGGTTTAGTAAAGGCAGCCAATAGTCAAAGTTCATCAGTTCTCTTCATACATCCATGGGTTCATGGGTTCATGTTCTGCACAAATAAAGTTCCTTTAAAGCAGTTCCCTTTAAAATTTTGCATCGCATATATCCAGCACAAAAGACATAGGAGAGATTTAGAACTGATAATGACTTTTTTTTTTTTTTTTTTTTTTTTTTTATCAATTTTTTATTGGTATTTAAAGGGACTGTTGTAACTTTCAGAAATGCTTGTTAACAGCGACACCTGTGGCCGTTAAGTCAACGAAAGTCAGCGTCGGGCTCGTGCTTGCTCGCTCTAAATAGACATAAACGAGCATGTATTATAACCTGGAGAACTACATTTTCAGCTACAGATCAAACATGAACTATACAGTAACTAAAATGGCCCAAAAAAGCTTCAAGGCTCTTCTAAATTTTATTTTCAAAGCTTCTCACTCCAGTTTAACTTACACAAAGCAAAACTTAACTTCCTTTTATATTACATGATTTTTTTTGCTTTTTCCTTTCTCTTTCTTTTTTCATATTCTTGTTCACTTTTATTTGTTTTAATTTACATTTGTGAAAACCTACGTTTTATAATATCTTGCCAATAATATCAGGTTGTACAGAAATTATATTCTTGTCATCTGAAAGGAATTCAGATTTCACCTCTTTTAGATAAAAATAAATAAATTATGTATTTACATGCCCACACAGTCTGGGGAAGAGATATTTGGCTAAATAAGTGAAGACACCTGTGTTGGTAAACTAAGGGTTTGTAGTGCCTTTATTGTAAATAACTTGTTTTCCTGTTGTCCTGCATATTTTCCATAGATTTAGGTTGATTGTAATATACCTTTGCTGTTTATTCATTTATTTTACACTACATTAGGCGTATTCATTTAGCAGACTCTTTTGTCATACAGTATAATTCAGGCTCATAAAGTGTCTTCTTTGGCCTTGGGGGATTAAAGAAATACAATTTCAATCATCTTGTCTGGACTGTTTATTCAGAATATCTATTCGCAGGAGTGCTTTAGGGTAGAGTTCTTCACAATCTTGAACTTTTAAGGATTGATCACTGCATTTCTTTTTGCTATAAATGATCTATTGTGACGGATAAAAATAGCCACAAACATAAACCTGTCCTGTCTCAATCAATTTTGATTCATGATGGTGTACTTTCTCTAACTCCCACAGAAGCTCTCTAATGTAGCAGCAAATGGTCAAATCAGCATCACATAATAATTAAATCAAACGTTGATATGTTTTCAGATTATTTTTTTTCAGACAGTTTGTGAGTCTGAGAAAATGATAAGAAGTATACAGCATGGCTTTTACAAATGGAATCAGTAGCTGTACATTTATAGGCATTGTCCTTGAAGTCAAACACATGGTAATTATCCTTTTTTAACAGTTTCAACATATTTTTCTCACATTAAATGAAACAGTTTAACAATGTACCATTCGTATCCTACATCACTGTTGTTTTTGTTCTATTCCCATAAGTGGGCTCTGAAAATAGAGGCAAAGAAAGGATGGATAGACGTCTAAGTTAGTCATTCACGGATCATTTATGGCATTCCTGTGTCATGTGCTTGTGCACCCTACATTCCTGAATAATTCAACACTGTAGACCATCTCCTGTTTAATTGCAGATGTAACAGAGAGACATTTAGTCCATTTCGTGCCGACTGTATACATTCAGTGTTGAGCGCTGGCTGTGTGTCTGGCTGAAGTCTTGCTGCCTGAGTGTCAAGGAGTGGCACTTTCTGCTCCAGTTGGCTTTGTTCTCACCGGTCCCATGCTCAGCAGGTTCTCCGAAACACATTTCATTTGAACAGACTCTCAAAGGGGAACCAGCCAGTGATGTGTGTTCAAAATAATCATTTTTGCTTTCTGTGGCAATTTCACTCCCAAGTAGTTACCCATCAAAAAAACACAAGATGACACTGACTCATTGAATCATATTATTCTCTAATCTGTTGCTGGATGAACCACTGAGAGCAATTTTTAAAATTATTAACACTTTATCAAATACATGTCTTTATGTTCATCAGCACCGCATGCTGACATCATGAGATGTTAATACCACTGTCAATATCAATATCTCATTGTTCAGAGACATAGTTTATATACTGTACATGCTGTATTATCCTTAATAGACTTTGCTGCTAAAACCTGAAACTTAAAACATATTTGCACTTCAAAAAAACAATATAATCAGATCAAGGAATTGTAAATGAATGCAGTTAGATGTTGATTTTAACAGATTGCAAGTGCGTTTTACAATATTTTATAAATCATTCATATTTTGAGTGACAAGTGTGTCAATATTTATTGATAGATCAGATCAACAATATACAAAATGTACCTCACATAACTGTATTTAAAACAAGATATTGATTACAATCTAACACCTTTTTGTATAGAAGCCAAGGCACGTTATACAGTATGTTTTCTAAATGTGCAGAAAAATATCTTAATAATATATCAATAAGCAATAGAGCTTATTCTAAAACAAACAGTGACCTCTTTTCGTAAACAGATCATCAGTAATTATTCCGGATCAAGGTTACATCCTCCAGATACACTGGACTTTTATTTTCTTTGGAAACAGATGCAAACCCAAAAATTAATTAAGTGGTTTATGGCAGTGAGCGCTGGGAATAAACCGTAAATCGCAGAGGACATGTTCACCCCGCTATGGTGGGATTATGAAATTTAATAAAACAAGCGAGTCTAAAATTGAAGCTTGACATAGAGCTATGTTCTCAATGGAATAACAGTGTTTAGATCTGGTCAAGGGGTCTTCTGCTGCAAGTTCAATACTTAATTGTCCTTCCTCGTGGAGTTTGACCTCTGACCTTCTGGAAGTATTTCCCATGGCTCTCTCCGTCTGGACTCCCCCAGCTATGCCTTTTCCATTCCATGTGTCACCAGCACTCTATGTCAAGCAGGGGGCACCCCACACGCCACACCTGTTGTTTTGTTAACTGTTGCTGGAAATGAAGTTTCCATTCCAACTAAGAGTAAAAATATAAACACACTTTAAATATAGTTCCATGCTATTCATAGCTTTGTCATTCACTGCACTTACAACTGCTGCTAAAGGTGAGAGGACTGCTATTAGCATTTATTCATGTGCTAGTATTTTCCTCTGGTACCATGCAGTGGTGGAAATAACTAAGTATATTTACTCAAGTACTGTACTTTATTGTACTTTATGCAAACTGCAATTTTGAGGTACTTGAGTATTTCCATCTTTTGCTACTTAATATACTCTAACTCCTATATACTTTAAGATTTCACATTTTAAAAAAATAAAATGAAGATACAATGTACCTTTAAAGTAAAAGTTTGACATTTTGAGAAATATGCTTATTGGCTTTATTGGTGTGAGTTAGATGACAAGATTGATACCACTCTCATGGCTAACTTAGCTTAGCACAAAGACTGGAAACAACCTGTCTCTCTCCAAACATAACAAAATCTACCTACCAACATCTCTTAAACTCACTAATTAACATGGCTGCCCACTCATAGTCCATTAGTTGACTAATCGATCGTTTTGGTCTTAGTCGACTAAGACTTTTTTAGTCAATCAATCATTTTTTATGCTTTTTCATGCTGAATGACTTATTTCCAAGAAATTTATGAGCACATCTCTGGTAAACACCAGATTTAAAGTGGTGATTTGTATGATTATTTGTGGAGAAACTCTTGTTTTACAGATCTGTCAATTAAATCAACTAATCGATTAGTCAACAAACTTGTATGAGTGTTAGTCCACTAAGAATTTCTCCAGGAAGTTACTGCTCACAACCAAGAAATAGTCCGGTATAACTTTCCGTAAAATGTCAATTTGTTATTTTCACACTTCGTTTTTTGTACGGATTAAGCAAGATACAATTTTGTCACCATTGGACAGAGCCAGGCTAGATGTTTCTCCTACAGCTCTCAACAAGAAAGCAAATAAGCTTATTTTGCAAAATGTCAAACTTTTCCAGTAAATGTTAAACCAGGTCGTGACCCAGCAGTGTCGAGTTGTTTCAGATGTCAATGAGTTCCACCAAAATGAGATTTCCCCTCTAAACCTCTCAAATGGTTTAATTTAAATAACTCTATTCACAGCACAAAAAGTTAAAATTATCCAATATTTCACCATTAAAGCAAAATCTGAGAAAAGTCCAAAAAATGAATACATATATAGCATAACTTAGTTTTCTGCCCTGTTAATCTTCTCACAGATTAATCTTGTGACCCTTTAGAGGGGTCTGACCCTCAGTGGACTAAACAGCTGAACTGTGTATAAAGTAGTTAAAACTAGCTCCATCTCAACCAGTTACAACAGTAAAATTATACTTACTGTATTTATTAACAATTTCATAATTTAATCTATAAGAAAAATATTACTTAAGTGTTTTCTGTATTTTTGGGCACTTTAAGTATATATAGCTATATATATATATATATATATATATATATATATATATAGCTGATAATACTGTATTTTTTGAATGCAGGACTCTTACTTGTAGAGATCTGAGTTCGTCTTCCATCGCTGGTATCATGGCAAACTAGAGGTTACTGTCAACAAACAAGGAGCATGGGAACATTTTGTCTAGTAGAAGTAATGAATCATTTACAAATCCGTCTCTAATACCTCTGTATACCAATCAGTCTAAAAATAAAGTCAAAAAATGTGACGTACATAATCACCATCACCCATAATTTCCTGCTCTCATTGGCTTCCACATTTCCTTGGATCCACGCCACCTAAAACCTCCTGGTAGTATTGTGACCACAGCCCATCGGGACATGTAGGAACACATCATATGCATGAGAACACAGGCAGCGCTAAACCCGATGCACAAATCCATTAGGAGACTTGCTATTGGGGCAGCAGGCCCACTATGAGACCCCACCGCAGTAAAACGCAATGATGTGCAAGAGCTGTAGAAATTCCTCTGTGCAGAACAGGGGAGTTACGTCTGGCTTCAACCAGCGGGGAGGAAAACCATCATGTCGTGCTAGCGTTGGGCCATATAATGCCTCACTCCTCAGCCATTGTGTGTGGTGGAAATAATCTCCCACAAATGATGATTTGTTTCTTTGAGGCCTCTCCAGCTCACATAGCACTGAGGAGGAGAGGGAAATCAGTAAATAAAAGCATGGCTATGGGGGGAGTAGAGTATCATGTCCTCAGACAAGTTCAAGTTTGCACCTTCCTCCCCTTGTGTTTGATCCAGTATGGGCAATAAATTCTCTGCGCCATCACGTGGATGCTGCAAAAGGGCACTGCGGATCTCTTACTTACAAAAGAATGAGTCAAGAATGCCTGCCTTGTATCTGATATATGACAACAGAATGATAGAATCTATGATACTAAATATCCTATATGACAGTACATACAGATTTATGGTGTGACTTGGCTGTAGAAAGCTTACCTGAGACACAAAGTAGCAGCCAAACAAAAAAGAAAACGGAGCTGATGTTACAGAGAAACCAGGGAGACTCTGTCACATATGTGAAATTGGCAGAATGAAGTCATGAGTTATGATGGATCTTATAGGGTAGGGCGGCGTGGATAGATGATGCTGTCCTTGAACATACCGAAAGAAGAATGTCTCCACAAGCTATTCCCCTTCATATTAAATCACAGGCAAAATGACAGACAGTGTGGGTGGATAGAGTAGTCATTTCAGCTATTCATCCTGGACTCTGGTTTGTACCTTTGATTTATCCACTGTGCAATGTGTGTTCCAGAGAAAAAAGCCAACCGTTATTTTACAAAGACACTTTATATCTTGAGTTACCATCTATCCAAAATTGGTTGGAATTTGTATGAAATCAAATTTTTATGCTAAACAAAGCCTGCATTACATTTTGTGGTTCAAATATTAATTTGATTATGTCAGACTGCGTATTTTCAGTACCATGAAAATTTCTTTCCAGCACTTGTAATGCTGAATAGTTAACACTAGAAATAAAAGCCTAAGTGTAAAAATGACAAGTTATGGTTTTATGAGGGGTTATGCGTCAGACAATTTTTTATTTGGGACTTAATCTTGATTTTACTGCAACTTGTCATTACAGGTTAAACAAACAAGATATAAAGTGTTAATCACTGAATGCCGGTGTGCTGATTTTTTTTTGTAAACCTTCAGGCAGAACCAGTCAAGCTCTTTCCCTCTGATTCCAGTCTTTACGCTAAGCTTAGATAACCGTCTCCCGGCTGTGGCTTCATACTTTACTGACTAAATATGGGAGTGGTATTGATCCTCTCATCTTACTCTCGGCAAGAAAGCAAAAAAGCTTATTTCCCAAAATGTCAAACTATTCCTTAGGAGATAGGAGGATAAATAAATACAGGTAAAAAGTGCAAGACAAAGAGAGAATGCAGAGTGGAAGGTGACAGGAGGAGGAAGAAGGATGACCCTGCCATTAGTCTGTGACTCGTCGGTGTGGTAGAGCCGACTCTGTCATCTCCCCTCGAGCCCCTTTAGCCACTCATCTGTAGCTGACCTTGCACTGGCATGTGGGCCGCTTCTTTCTTCCACATCAGAGACGCTGTCTGATAAGATTGCAAGCGGGATTGAACAGTTAGGGCCATGTTGCTGCTGTGCAACTTGATAGCACCTCCTGATCCAAGATCCATCAGGGATTCAGATTCCTATTCTTGCATCTGTAATCGTCCACTGAGGGTTTAATTTAGTCAGACATCAAGCAGCCCAAGCTCATAGCTGCAGTGAAGCATTGCAGAATACAAAAACCAGAAAGCTGATATGAAAGTAAATGTAAAATATGCTGAACATGCTTTGAATTACACATCGTGAATGTTGGCCTAATAAGTGCATCATATCAAGAATGTGTCACATTGACGTCTTGGAGCCTCCCTGTGAGGTGAACCGCTGTTTGTTTGCTGGGTTGAAGTTATGCTGGGAGGCTGTCAGAGCTCATCTCGGCTAGGGTGACATGTGCTCAGGCACACTTGCACTAACACGTAATTACATCTCTGGCTCCTGATGCGTATCACATCCCCCAAGGCATTTAAAAAACACGGAAGCTAGCTTTATTTATCATCTGTTTTTCCCTTTACCCAAATTCCTACAATTCAGAAATCATTCAGGGTCTGTCAGGGGACGCCCCTGGCTTTGAAAGTTTTGTTCCAATAAATTGATCCGTGCGATGGTTGCGGCAGTCAAAAGATACTTTTGTTCACCAGAAAAATTGACTGAAACTGTGAGAGAATTAAATTTGACAAACAGCAAGGCACGTCTTTTTCCATTAACAAACAAAAGCCCGTTTAATACTTCTTCCCAGTGTGTTTGTGAGGGCATCATGGCTCAGAAGACCAGCCTGCGGACGAACCAGCATCATGGCAAATTAATACGGGCTACAATCCCAGTGAGAAGGAGCCTGAGATATTCATACGCACTCAGGATGAAATATGGGATGCACACTTCACTGTGGCTTTTACCAAAGCTAAAATGTGTTTCCAGATTGCCACCTACCCTAGTTTTAATATTCTCAGTGATAATAAATGATGGCATTAAATTCTTGATAATTGAGCCGGGCGTTGAATAAAAAGGCTTCAGCTGAAATCACATTAAGTATTACATTGAAGGAAAACAACCAACCTTTATACTCTTCCATCATTAATGGTGCATTTATGAGCGCAGAAACACAGTGGGAATAAAAAACACATTTATTCTCTTTTCACGATGTTGTTGACATATTTATAATTGCTCTGTGCAAATAGGCAGTGCGTCATTCTCGTGCACATGATGTGCACATGATGTGGCTTGAAAAGTGAAGACTCCCATCCAAATAATAAGCTTTAAACGGTATGTATTGACTGAAGGTTTTTTTCTTCCTTGTTAACCAGGTGGTCTGTCTTTAAAGTTCAGAGTCAGAAAGGAGCGCATTGTACTGATGATACAATTGATTTTTCCTCTCAACATGAGGGAACGGTGTCTGACATGGCTGAAATGAAATCATGATCACGTCTTTACAACTTGTGAAAAGGCACTGAATGAATCATGGCACATATCCACAATGAGGCTCCACAGAAACGTAATCGTAAGTTTCCCAGTAAAAGAAGTTTATACATTTATCTCTGCTACATTATTGTTTGTTAAAACCGGAGCCGAAGGCTTACTCTTCAGTCCCTCCGTGGCACACCTGGAGGTCTCCGTGAGGAGCAAGCGTGGGATGCAAAGAGCAAGAAGGATCGTCTTGTATTCTTTACGGAAGTTTTGGTTTAGCAGTCCGTATATGACGGCGTTGAGGCAGCTGTTGAAGTACGCCATAAAGTAGCTTGTGACAAAGAGCCACTCGGGTATGATGGGCGCAACTTTCGCTGGGTTTATAGCTACGGCCAGGCCTATGAGGTTCAGTGGAGCCCAACACACCGCAAACAACACAAACACCATAAACATAGTCAGGAAGTTCCTCACATCGCTCGATTTCAGTTTGGTCCTTTGCTCCGGTTTCACCCGGTGTTTCACTTGAATCACCAGCACCCATATTCTCATGTAGCAGTAGGACACCACCAGCAGCGGGATCAGGAAGTGAATAACCACCACCGAGATGGTGTAGTACGAGCTGACCGTCTGGGCGAAGGTGCAGGAGTAGATGCGGTGGTCGTACTGCAGCGAGCCGACAAAGAAGTTTGGCACTGTGGCGAGCGCGGTGAGCAGCCAGGTGAGGCCCAGGTAGCAGCAGGTGTTCCTCAGGCTGTACAGCCGGTCGTAGTGGAGGCTGTGGCAGATGTAGCAGTACCGGTTGATGGCGATGGCTGTGATGTTGAAGATGGAGCCGATGACACTCAGCCCCATGATGAAACCGCTGGCCTGGCAATGCAGGTCGCCCATGGTCCAGTCATCGTGGAAGATGGCCATCAGGACCAGAGGGTAAGGATACAACGCCACCACCAGGTCGGCTACGGACAAACTCACCACGAAGATGTTGCCTGGAGAAACAGAGGAAGTTCAGATAACAGCACAAAACAAACCAAACTGGTGTATGATTAAAGCATACAGCACTCCCTTTTTACTTTCTGCTCCGGGTTAAAATAAACTGGGTCACTGGAGGTACGATTGAGATTTACCATCATAAAAGAGCAGCTTCATTGTGCCCTCAGAGGCTCGTTTTGATGAGGCTTTTACCATGTACTCTCCACTGATGTGGATCCAGGCAGATGCTTTATTGTCACAGCTCTCTCACTGTTGCAACCCCCTTTTTCCCACAGTAACTGTTTTTAAAACTAACAACATTTTTATTTACTGGTATTTTATTTCTATAGATGGCAAAGGCGGTCTGTCGGTCAGTTTACCACTTTGGTCCAAACTGAAATATCTCAACAACTATTGGATGGATTGCCATGAAATTTGGTACAGATATTCATGGTGCCCAGAGGATGAAGCCCACTGAATTTGATGATCTCCTGGCTTTTGCTTTAGCGCCACCATGAGATTCACTTTTATGGTTTTGAGTGAAATATCTCTTGGATGGATTATCCATATTATGGATGGATGGATAATCATTACCATGATTTATTGCAGAGACATTCATGTCCCCCTCAGGATGAATTGTTATAATTCTGTTGATCCTTTGACTTTTCATCTAATACCATCATCAGGTCAACATTAATTTGTCAAATACTTTGTTTTATGACCAAATACTTGTAAAACTAATGACATTTTCATCCGCCTCAGCTGCAGTTTGTGTTTAGTGCTGATTAGCTAATGTTAGCGTGCTAACACACTAAACTAAGATGGTGAACATGGTAAATATTAAAACTGTTAAACATCAGCATGCAACATGTTAGTATTGCCGTTATGAGCGAGCTAGAGCCGCTAGCATGGCTGTCGAATCTTGGTCTGTTTTTTTAAAACTATGAATTTGTTTCCCAACACACAACCCACAAATATCATTAGAAACAAAAGATTAGTTGTCTACTGACAGTGTTTTATTTGGCGGGTCCATTCCAATAAAATGCTCCAATCAGGCTGTCCCCGGCAACGGATAGGCAAGCACATAAAAACCAGGACACGGATGATTTTAGCGTCCGATTACATCCAAACAAGTTCCCGTCCTTCTGAGGTCTAAGGTGATAGCTGTGTGACACTGGACGTCCTCAGAAAACATGAATCATAGAAAATGACATGTGATACTGTTGCAGTGCAGCTGGTCTGGGCGGAGGAAATAAAACAATAAATCAAATTGCAGTGTGTCAGATAAGAAGATAGATAACAAGAACATACATGACAGTGGAGCCACAATGCAATTAAATTGGCAAAAGACGTATTAGCTTCCCGTAAGTTTTGAGTAGACGTTGTTCAATAGAGACTCTATTTTGTGTGCGAGCTACACGTATTAGGAGTCAATATTTGTGATGAAGTGGAGATTTTGCCAAAAATAAACCCAGCATTTGCCGAAATTAAATACAGTTTACCCATCTTTTTCAGCCGATTAGACTGTTGTCAGGCTATTAAATAGGCGTTATCAGTCACTATAAGCACCATAGATGTGGGTCAATAGGGGCTTACTACACCCACTAGTAGGTTTTATCATCTATTCACATGGTAGATCACCGGTCAGGGGCGATGGATGGGACACAAAACACAGATCTTTCACCCAAGACACAGGGGTTTGTATTCCGTGTGAAACCAACAATGTAGTTGTCTTGTTTTCACAAGCCTAAAGTTTAAATTTCACTTTTGAAACATAGTTTACCTAAACTTAACTAGGTGGTTTTGTTGCCTAAACCTAATGAAGCCTTTTTGTTTGTGTTCAAAACGTAACATGTCATTCAGTTGTACATGTTATAACATGCATTTAACATCACTTTTACAATGTAGTAGGCGTAGTAGGCCCCTAAGGACTCACATGTATGGTTCTTATAGCAACTGATAATGCCTATTTAAACCTAATAATAATAAATTCAACTTATATAGCGCTTTTACAGAACTCAAAGACGCTTTACAATATCGGGGGAAACGGTGGAAACCTACAGTAGGCAGAATGTTTTTGAGAACGTTTGCTCCGGCTGGTGGGCGGTGCTTGGTATTTCCTCAACTGATCTCAACGTGGCTGCCGGGGTCACAAACTTTCTCATTTTATAGCTAAACAGTACACTACAAGATGTTTCTGAAAACATTTGAGGTGAGAAATAGGCATTACAGTAACAGAATATTGATTCATATTTGATCAGCGCTGCCTAGTTTGACCGTTTGATCGGAGTTCGCGAGTGATTGACAGCTGCTCAGAGACGGCAAACTCCAGATCAGTTCTGATTGGTTGTTTTCCTCCGGTCTGTGAAATCTTGCAGATGCCATTAGGAGCACCGGAGGACACAGAGGCACATGATTGTTTCCAGATTACCTGTCTCATGCACCACTGACAGGATATAGTAACAGTTTTATAAAAATAACTTTTTTTAATCATCAATTTGCTCCAATTCTACCCACTGCAGCTTTAATGAATCAGCTGAATCAGGTGTATTTTTAAGAGATAAAACTCTTTATCATATAGTTAGTACTCCATGTAGTGAGTAGCATCAAGCTGATCAAAATAAACCGGTCCAAAAACATGATTACATACTGCCTGTCATTACCAACTTTTAGCCAGTTTCTCATGCATCATTACATCACTGGTTAGAATATCAACATTTATGCTTTCTGTAAATAATCTGTAAAGGATTATATATAATGTGCCTCAGTTTAACAACATTTTGTGTCAGACATTGGGGTGATTCCAGGGTTGATATAATATAAACTACCTTCTGAAGTTGAAATGTGAAGGCGCAAGGCTCACGCCCATTCTCACAACAGCTGAAACAACAGCATTGATTGGCAGATATGATGGGAGCGGATTTAAAACACATGTTGGCCATCAATCCTCTGCGTTCAAAGCTCATTACAATCCCTGCTCCCCAGGGAAAACACAGTATAGTATGTCTAATTTGAATTTACTTGATTCATCGAAATGGTAATAAAGAGAATAACAATTACATCATAAATAATCATGTCATTTTATTCTTATACCTTCCTAACTGGGGGACTTTTCTGTTTTATTTTTAGAAGAAAATCAGATGTTGGTCTTGTGTTTTTCCACAGACCTGGCACAGGAATTCAGAGACAGTCTTACTAAAACAGCACGAGCCGTCTCTCAGGCCTGCTGAGATAAAAATAAAAGCATTTGCTCTTCATATTCGAGTCAGCTCAGTGGACAAATCTGTCAGATTGTATTTGTGACGCTCACAGTGCTCGCTGTGTGCATTTGTCATTGTGCAGAGGTTTGATTCCTCGCTGACATCATGTGGCTCAGTGCTATCATGTGCGCTGGCTGGGCAGGCCATACTACAGCCTTATAGCTCTCTCTGGCTGAACCCTCTCTCCCCCTTATCATCAAGAGGATGAGGTAAGTGCTAAAACACCGCTGAGAAGATTGCTATGTGACGCGGCCAGATGACTGTCTTTGATTTGTTGGCATCCATTATTAAAACATGGCACCATTACAGTACCTCTCGCTGTTTAATTAACCGACTTGGCCGACCTGATGCTCATCACGCCCAAAAACTCACAGCCCTCAAAACGATTATTGTTTTAATGTAAAACAATGACAATCTCACGCCTGGATACCAGAATAGGGTCGTGCCCCCTGACATCTTTGGGAGCTATTATTATCAACGAGTGTGAGTTGAACAGAGCTTAACCTGAATGCTGATTGGTTGCAGGCCGTCGGGGACAGCTGACTTGCAGCATATCTGACACCACTGGCTCTGTAATTATCTGATCTTACAGTGCACTCTCACAAAACTGTCAACCAAGTCAAACGTTGCATCAAATCCAATCAATTCTTGCTTTGAAGTGTCTCCCTCCCGAGAGTTGAGCGACCACCCCGTGGATCCCCCCAGTGGATCTCCCTCTCTTTGTCTGTCACATACAACATTTTGTGGCGAATGAAACATAAATCTTAACAGTACAGCGGGGAACTATTCATCCCTGCGTGAGTGGAACAAGATATTTGTCACCAGAAGCGTCCAGCACACACCAGGCTGCAGCATATTCAAATATATATCAGACAGGAACTGCCTCCCACCCAGCATATAACCTGCATATACTGTAGATTAAAATAGACTCGGTATAGAACGTATATTTATGGCACATTTCTTCATTCCAGCCGAATAGTTCTGAATAGTAATGGGACATAAAAAAAGGACTTATGCTGGAATAGAAGAATAGGTGCAAGATTTAAGAGCAAGACATAAATAAAAAAAATAAAATACAAAACAAAAGCATATGTGGACATGTGAATCTGCTTATGTTCTTGTGTTAAACCCACCGCCTGTATCCCACTGCTCATACAGGAAACGTGATATACTACGCATTGATTCACCCGGCTATATTTATACACCTTTGAAAGATGAATTCATAGAAATGTGTAGGAGGGCTGGCGTCGCTTAGATCCGGCTGAACATCAGCAACGTGAGACTTATTAGGGCCCACTACAAAATGCATATCCAAAATTAGATTACATTCAACTTAGTCAGTCATGTTATCATAAATAAGCAACAATAACCTTTCGGCAAGGGCATTAGCGCTGATGAATTAGCAGTGACTACTTCATGAACTCGTGTTCAAGGGGCCAGAGAATTTTTTCGAAGAAGTTCAACATTGAACTGACACGAGCTGCCTTTTGGTGATGCAGCCCCGCTATGAGCCCGGCCAAAAACATCATCGTCATCATCAAAAGGCCATCCACCAATCAGATCCCTTATGTCTGAGAAAATAAGACTCACTGGCCCTGAGAGAAAGCAGACCGTCGGGACACAAGCAGCGTCTGGTCCAACAGTGTTTCCCTCGCAATCCCGGAAACACGAGGATGACAGCGAATTATGCAAATTTGAAACAAAACAGCTGCCCACATTAGAAGGAGAGATTGGATTTAATGTAAACATAACAGTGCCTTTACCTTATCTAGGAGTGGTTTGATCAAATAATCGCAATCTGATAACATCCCACATCCATGCTGACCACATTAGAAGACCAAATGTCATGTACTGTTTTGTTGTCAGGGAGAAGAAGATGTGTTTAATGTAGTGTGCTAAGTGATATTCCCCGTAGAACTTTCAATTTAAACTGGCTTCTGGTTTGACTCACTAAGTCCACTGACTCAATTAACCCCCGTCTGGACACTCTGCTTTGCAGGTTTTATTCATGACTGTAGAGTGACTGAGGGGATGCGGCGCATGATTTAACAAAAAATCAATCTCCCATCCTTACAAACCGCACAACCCACAGCTCCTGACATGGAGGTTCAAGCTGCACACACACACACACACACACACACATACACTGCCAAGCTCATTCTTTCGTTATTACCTCCATCTGCTCCCCATCATCGTCTACTTTCTCTGTCCCTCTCTCTCTCCCTCTCATGAGTGCCTTTTCAGAGTGTATTTTTAGTATAGTTAACCCCAGTGGAACACTTTAGTGTTAACACCCCATTGGCGGTCCTATGTCACGCTCTACCCCAGTGATCATCAACTGGTGGCCCGCGGGCCACATATGGCCCGCCAAAGCTTCCCATCCGGCCCTAAGACTATTAAAGGTCCAGTGTGTAACATTTCGGGGGATCTATTAGCAGAAACAGAATATAATATTCATAACTATGTTTTCATTAGTGTATAATCACCTGAAACTAAAAAATGTTGTGTTTTCGTTAGCTTAGAATAAGCCCTTCATATCTACATAGGAGCAGGTCCTCTTCATGGTCGTGTCTAGAAGGGACTTTCACTCTCACAGCACATCAGACCTCTGAAAAGGCATCAAGTGGAAACTGAAATTCTCTGGCAGTGTTGGCCGCTGCACAGAGATGGCAATAAAGATGCATAAACCAATTAATTTATAATATTTCCTGCATGTGCACGTCTGTTAGATTGTGTATCAATGCATGGTCAGGATCTAATGTTACTAATGTCTAATGTCTAATGTTGTCAGTTGTGATGGAGGAAGTATTCAGATTCCTTTACTGAAGTAAAAGTACTCACTGAGCAGTAAAATGTTCCCTGTTGGTGTTTAACTAGTATATATATGATGTTTTTGGATCAGTGCTGCATTAATGTGTATGTTGCACAACATATGTAACCATAACATTTCATGGTGTCAGAAAAACAGCCCTGTTTTCATCTTTGTGACGATGCATTTTTCAGCTGATCCAAGAGGGATTTTAAATAGTTTATCGTAGATTTTTTTCAACGCATAAAGGAACACTTCATCCTTCAGTTTATCACATTCAACATCAACACATGGTTTTCACTAGACAGCAACGGAATGAAAAATTGTAATATGAACAGTAATGCTTGTGTTCATGCTTTATCTCATCGCAAGGATTAATTATCTATTTTTTCACAGTAATATTCCTCCGGCAGCGACCAGCCGCGGACAGACCCAGATTTGGCCTCACTGCCGCCTTTGACCTGCAGCCTGAGCTCCGGCGGTAGGTGGAGAACTCGACGCCTGTCAGCAGCGGCTCCTTCTCCAGCCAGGAGCAGAGCTTAGCCTCGCTGCTGTGCCGGTCCTTGCTAGGAGCCAACACTGACACCACGCTGCTGGAGACCCAGGCCGTATTGCTGGGCACGCTGGTTATAATGGTAACGATGGCCTCTGAGCGAGGCCAACGGCGTTACCACAGATTGGCACTCGGCGGCTCACGTTACCGCAGTCTTGGAAAGGGAGAAGTGAGCGAAGGGGTACTCAGTTGGTTGCAATTTGCAACCACACCACTAGATTTCACCAAATCTTACACACTGTTCCTTTAAGGAATTAAGAAAATTTGAGAATGAAAAAAATGCATTCTGGTATTTAGGGTATCAAGCATTTTTTCTTCTCATATTGAAGCAACCCCTAAAACAATTGAGATGGAAATCATTTTATTAGGAATGATTTACCAACCCCAAATATGTGCATTCCATCCGCGGCTACTAAAGACGTTATAAATCCATCTTTCTGCTTATTATTATTAGCGAGGAGCCCACACAACTCGATGCAGGAGTCAGGCCTCACAAAGCTGTGCTTACTTCGCTGGTTGTGCACTGAATAGCAGCAGCATACAATAGGTGAAGCTGAAAAGATTTTCCTCCTTTATGAATGTAATGCGGGTTGTGCTGTATCTAAATTTGCATGCCTTGTGTAATGGTGACGCCCAGGATTGTACTCTTTTGCAAAAGCAATGCTTTAAATGCAAATGAGGCATTAAGGTATAGCATTTCTGATAGTTGGCAAGATGAGTGCGTACTTGTTGGGAACAATCTGTTCATCAACTTCCGGCTCTTTGAGAGTGACATTACCTTACATTACCTTACCTTACATTACTTTACCTTACATGACATACAATTCAACAGACTTTTCCACCAATCAGGACACTGACTGCATAATGTTAGAGTTGATTAATATTTCCTGCCAATCAGGATTGCATTCTGCAATTACCTTTCCATCATTTTAACCATCACTCCTCAGTGAACTGCATCCTTGGCGGAGGTTAAGTATCTAGTTATCATTATAGATAAGTCTATTCACACTGATATATGCTAATAACATTCAATTCCATTTATTTTTATATAGCGTCAAATCATAACAGAAGTTATCTCGAGACACTGTTAAAAGTAACATTAATTTTGTAAGAAAGTTAAATATTAAACAATTTTAGGCTAATTAGGCCTAAATAAATGTAATTATTTATTATAAAGTCTGGCCCCCAAACTCTGGCCCTTGGACAAATATAGTTGATCCACCCTTTGAAGATTCACTGGATGGATCCTATTACATTTGCACACTCGAGAGAACCTGCAAACCTTTGAATATTTAACATATGGTACCAGTTCTCTCCAAATACAGGAAGAGATTGGGGACAAATACATCACTCGGAAGATGTACCGGCATCTACCAAATGTGTACACATGCGTGTGGTTTTTTTTGTGTGTGTGGGGGGGGGGGGTTGAGTGGTGGATAGCGGAGGGATATATGGAGGCAGGGTGAGTGCGATGAAGTGAAGCAGAGCGGAAAGGTCCTGCTGCAGTGTGTGAGAGGACGCAAACCAGCGGCCTGAATAGTGTGTAATGGAGAGAGGAGATGGGATGTTTTCAGCAGTCTGCCTGACACACAGGATTCTACAAAAATGTGTCTGAGTGTAGACATTTTCTTCACCCACTGTAAATCATACATTACACCTCAGTATATCACTCAGGAGTCTGTTCGTGGGCCCAGAGGTATTGTTGTATTATACTGCACCTATCATCCCTTCACAAAGCAGCCGTCTATCACAGAAACCGATTTTTATGGCGGACAGATCTTCTACATCTGTTCTTCCACTGTTCCTCAGCTGTGTGTCCACACTTTCCTCCTTTCGGAAACTCTCTACAATTAAACATTCATACACACGGAGCCAAACCTATAAATAGCTTGTTAAGAACAGAGAGGAGATTGATGATAGGCTAACGGCAGTAACAATTTCAGTCACTTAAACCTGCAGTAGGCGGAGTGTTTTTGGCATCATTGGGCAAAAAGTCCAGGATAACCTTTCAGCATATTGTAATTCAAGTGTTGTGAGAGAAAACTAGACTTCTGCACCTCCTCATGGCTCTGTTTTCAGGCTTTAAAAAATCTAGTCTGTGACGGGAGACTTTGGCCAATCACAGGTCATTTCAGAGAGAGAGAGCGTTCCTATTGGCTGTTCATTCAACGAGGCAGCTGTCAATCACTCCCGACCTCCGACCAAACGGTCAAACTAGGCAGCGGCTGGTGGGCGGTGCTTGGTATTTCCTCAACTGATCTCAACATTGCTGCGGGGTCACAAACTTTCTCATTTTACAGCTAAACAGTACACTACAAGATGTTTCTGAAAACATTTGAGGCGAGAAATAGGAATCACAGTAACAGAATATTGATTCATATTTGATCAGCGCTGCCTAGTTTGACCGTTTGATCGGAGTTTGCGATCGATTGACAGCTGCTCAGAGACGGCAAGGCTCCAGCTCAGCTCTGATTGGTTGTTTTCCTCCGGTCTGTGAAATCCTGGACACCAGAGGACACCGGAGGACACGTGATTTTTATAAAAATAACTTTTTTTAAATCCTATTTGCTCCAGTTCTACCCACTGCAGCTTTAAGGACCCACTTGGAAAAAGGAGCTTCAGGTTTCTACTCACACATGCATCCATCACAACTCTGGTGAGGAATCTTGTGTGACTGGACCAGTCAGTTAGTCCAATTACAATAAGAGAACGGTGACATGAGATCAGTAAACACCGCAGTGTCCATATAGTCTACCAGCATGGAGGAGACTTTTGAACAGTATTTACTATCCTCTTGTTTGAGACCAGTCGACTGTGGCACCAGATAATCAGATTATTCTTCGGGCTCCTAAAGTCCTCGCCAAACTGCTTTTGGCTGGTATGCACAGGAACACATTGGATGTGTTATGCAATGTATTTGAAATTGTAATTAAAAGCTCATTATTCCAAACAGTCGCTGACCTAATCCCACTGCTTGATTCGCATGTACTCATTAGCATCATGTTGTGATCACTGAGTTTAGTCTTTTGCCTCAGCAGGCTTTCCTGACTTTACTTTTAACTGCAGACCAAATGGATATAATGGTGCTTGATCTCTCAGACCTTTAAGTTAAAAGTGACACAACATGAAATGTACAGTTTATTGAACTCTTTGTTCTGTTTTCAGCCTCTAGAAGACACATCTCAGTGTTCTGCTCACTTATTTTTGGAAAATAAAATCATGAGTTGCAGTTAAAGTGTGCTTTGGTACAATTCTTGTGACCAGATTATAAAATATGCATTATGTGTTTTACGACTGTTAAACAAACCCTGTAGGGATTGTATGTTCATTGCTGAGACTGTCCTGTGACTGTTTCCATGATTATTTTCTTTGCCCCTCCTTTAGTTTTTCCATGCCAACAAACAGGCTCCAAGTATCAAGATATTATCTGAAATGGACAGCAACACAGACAACTTGCAACCCAAGATATGACTGATAAATTGCATTTGTTTCTGGATTGTTGGACAAAAATAACTGGAGTGAGACGGCCCTCCCCGCCATCATCAATATTTCCTTCCAACACCCACCCCCCTACTCTCAAAAGCCTTGCTTTGTTATATCATAGAATACTTTTCACTGTAGAAGTTAAAAAAAATGTTTATTCTTTTTTAAAGACGCTGTTTGGGAGGATGTGTTCAATCACTGACAATAATAAAATAAGTGTATTCTGTGTTTCTTAAAAACTGACACTGGGACAAAGAATTAGTTCATTTTGATGGGAAAAAAAAACCTGATAGACACAGGACTGTTGTCCTCTGCATATGAAAGACATCTTTATATGACAATTTTGGTGTTAACTATTTGTGTAACTAAGCCCATTGCAAGGGAAAGCTGAAATAAAATATAAATCTGGGGTCAGAAAAACAATGAAAGACCCTCGTCTCATTGCTTTAGCCAAAAGAAAATGTACAATACCTGCCCACTTTTCTGACCTCCCTCCGCCCCTAATAATTTCCGTACAGTCCCTTAGTTCAAACAGACTTTAAGAAACACTTTACAGACTATATTTTCCAAATTAGTGCAAAGCACTGAAAATGACAGGAGCTGACTTAGTGGTCAAATTAAAGGAGGTATTTGAATGATGGTGGCATTTTTTTCCAAGGGAGAAAAATGGCATTAAAGTGGCATCTCCTTCACCTTCACACTGCTGTCTGGACGCCTCAAATGTAACACAACAATGGTTGTGTTCAACATAAAGCCTGCACAAAGGGGCACTGAAGCCATACAACAGCGTCTCTCACCTTCATGGGACACTACAGGTCCTGATATAATGGGGGGGGGATGATGATGGAGAACCAAGGATAAAGCCAGATGGGGGGGAAGAGGGTGTTATTATTTATGAAGAAACATGAAGGCAGACAGGCAAAGCTAGGGAAACTCCATCACACTGAGATAGAAAGCAGCCTGATTGTCAAGCACAGAGCAGAGGTCACACGCTACACGATATATTACATAATTAGTTATGAATGAAGAGAGGAAAAGCAAGGCATCCCACAATACTGTAGGTCATTGAGAGAGATTTTTTTTTTGGTTTTGATCAGATTAAAAGAGTCTGTTGTTAAACAAAAAGAAAACACATTCTTTCACATTAATTTTGATAAATTAGATTATATTTCGTGGGTCTGCTTGTCCCTAACTTATCTCACAAAACCAAATCAGGTCAAAGTACAGCAACATACAGAGCAATGCAAGAATGAAATTCACTCCCAAATCATATTACACAACCAAATACTATATATGGTTTTAAAAAAAACACTCAAAGAGCATTACTTAAGAAGAAACTTTAGTTATCAATAAGTATTCTTGGGTTTGTAAGGGTATTAAGGGCATTCCATGTTAAATTATGATATGTATCTGTTAGATCATGATAGATCCAGTCTATTTTCTTTGTGTTTTTGTCATTTAAACTGTGTCAGTTGTTATTGTTTTATTTACAGTTGACGTGCATTACAATTTGTTATGTTAGTGTATGATGAGTAGTGTGAATGTGTATTGTCACCATGTAAACTATGTTGATCACAGGAAGAATAGCTGCTGCTATGCAAAAGCTAATGGGGATCTAAATAAACAATATCTTGACCATTAAAGGCAGCTTTCCATCAGCATATTTTGGAGTCTATTCCAACACTTTAATCGTTTCTTTTATATCTCTCACCTGCATTCCTGAGCTTCTTGTTCCTGTACACGGACAGGATGACGAGGACATTGCCCAGGATGTCCACCACGATGGTGAAGATCAGCACGCTGGCCAGCGCAGTGGACACTCCGGAGGAAGAGGAGGATGAGGAGGCGCTCAGTCCGAGGTGGTCGCTCTCATTCCGGGACAAACAGTTCGAGTCGTTCACCTCTAAATCCATCTCCCCCTCAGGGTGCAGCAGCAGCAGCCTGCATGGTGGGAAAGCTCCCAATGTTCAAATATCTAAAGAGCAATAAAAAAATTCAAAAGGACTTTCTTACTGGAGGGAGTGTGGAACTTTTGGATACTCCTGCTGCTCCTCCTGTGGAGTCGTGGGAGGACGACGCGCACCATGCCATGATCATTGGAGTATTAACAGATGGTATATGCATGTATGCATGGGAATCTGAGAAGTTAATTTTCAAAAGGTGAGGTTCAAGATGCCAGGAGCTCGTGTTTCAGTGCTCAGTCCTCAGTGTGGTCCTCATGAGTCACCAAGGCTCTCCTTCCTGCGCGCTGCTCCATCGTGCCACGAGGACTCGTCCAGTACCAGGAGGCATGTGAGCGCTCTCCTGTGCGTAATGGTGATGGCTCAGGGTCGAGGCTCATATACAGGGGGTAGGAGAGTCCGGGGTTGGCTTTTTTTTTATAGGGCATACATATTGTGTTCAGTTCTGTCAGCAGGCAGGCTTTACGCGTTTGTTAAAAAAAATCAGCCAGTCAGCTATAAGATGCTTTGTGAGCTTTTTTCCAAACTATAAATAGTCTGCAATCTGTGCGTCCTGACCAGTGTTGGCCGGCCACTAGAGGGCGCTAGGGCTCCCTGAGTCACACACAAAAACATTACTACTACTACTACTAATAATAATAATAATACAAATTATATAAATTGTCAATATTTGTGTTTTAAATATGGAATGCACCCAGTAATATGTGTAATTTGATTGCAATGTGATTATATTTTGTATTAAAGGGACTATTTGTAACTTTCAGAAATGCTTGTTAACAGCGACACCTGTGGCCGTTAAGTCAACGAAAGTCAGCGTCGGGCTCGCACTTGTGCTCGCTCTACATAGACATGAACGAGCCTCGCTCAAAACAGTGAGGCGACACACGTCAACTAAAACCACAATATCACTCTACATTTCACCTGCTTGGCAGTAATGTTAGCTGACCAGACGAAGGTCTCTCCATGAATCAATGCTGATCCTAGTGTTGGCTTTTCCTGCTTCAGGCTCCGGGGCTGAAGCAGGAAAAGCAGGTCGGTGACGGGGCTGAAGCAGGAAGAGAAACGTTATCGCCTCCCGACTGCGCCCGCAGGGAGTCACCGGCACCCGGTCGGGGATTTTAACGTTTCTCGCTGCGGAGCCCCGTCACTTCACAAGACACGGAAAACCTCTGTTGTTCTGGAGGAGCTGCAGCATTTATTTCTGCACAAACTTCCACTGTACATTCACTAGATATTCTCAGAGCTACTAACTCTCCTGCAGTGTGTAGTGAGCGCGCATGAACGTGTAGAGGTGGAGCGAGACAGCGAGAACGCGCGCGTTGTGTTAGTGAAGGCAGCTAGGCAGAGGAGGAGAGGCTCCGGCCACACGAGAGCGCGCACATGCAAGCGCACATATGCAAGCGCGCATGGGATCCTGACCTGGTAGATTTATACGCTTAAAAAGTTACAAACAGTCCCTTCAATAATCTGAATCTGTAAAGTAACAAAAGTTGCCAGATAAATGTAGTGTAGAGTAAAAAGTCTAATATTTACTTCTGAGATGTAGTTGAGTAGAAGTAGAAAGTAGCAGAACATTGAAATACTCAAGTAAAGTAGAAGTACCTCAAAATTGTATTTAAGTACTTAGTTACATTCCACCACTGAGTACATTTTATACTGTTGTGTTTTTTTTTTAAAGCATTGTTTACTCTTCCTGTTGGAATAAAATAATTGTTAATTATTTAACTGCAAAATAGTAATGTGTTTTTGATACCTTCACTTTTTTTGCAATAAATCTTACCGGGATGTTTGCTGAAATTGATTGGATGTGGCACAGCCCTACCTAGAAAATTTCCACCAGCCGCCACTGGTCCTGACACTCTTCTCTCTGTACCAGTCTCATCAAATAACACTAAGATCAGACTACATGTGGGGCTTTCCCAAGTCGTACCCAAGAATAGCTTGGTTTAATTGTAGGGCATCAACAACTTGTCAGGTTTCTTTACTGGTCTTCATTAAAACAGAGAGCCTCTCCTTCCACGTGCATGGAAATGGCGCCTTCATGTGTCCAATAGAGACTCCTGCAAACAAAAACAACTGGTTAATATTTTACAATTGATAATTTTTTATTATAAATTGTGCATCACTGGTATTATATAAAGCTCTTTATTTTGTGCACCTCTGAAATAATAAACCAATGTGAGCATCTGCCCCGGGGCCCCCTGGACCTCCAGGGGCCCCATAACCGGTAACAGGTTCACTGTTGGTAATCTCATTACTTGCAAATTTGTTAGGGAATTATTTACACCATTTAAGTTCAATATTGACTGGGTTCTGCATTATTGTGTAATCTTGTGACCTCGTTTCAAAATTATGAGTTATTTGCTGACCAAAAGAGGAGGAAGAAGGAGATGATATTTCACTGTTTTCTTGTCATTTTGGTGTTTCAGTGTGGATGATATTTACAAAAATGTCCTGGAATTGCTAGTGTGGATGCATGTTGTTTTCACACAAAGGCTGAGCTGTCTTTATTGTGGATCAGTCAAGGAGTCAGTGCAGTCATCTGAACATTTTTACCATGACCACATCCAAGTGGTTACCTTAAGCCTGCTTTATCATAATCAACATTTCTATTGTGATATTGTCTAAAACAGGGTGCTCAAACTTTTTGGGGCTGGGGACCCCTTAAAGGGGAGAACATTTTCTAAGGACCCCCCTCATAATCAAAACACAGATTAAGCACAATGCTTCCTACCATTTGTACTCTTACATGCATTGGAACTATTTCTATACTAAAACTTTTCAACCTTAATACTTCAGACCTGTTTGATAGTGATAAACAGAAACACATTCAATTTGAATCATGTTAATACCACTTTGTTTTGCCCTCCAGGTGCTTTGTAATCAGATGTCGCTTTAGCTTGACACATTTTGGTCTCCCCTCGCTGTTCTCAATAAAACCAAACTCAATATAACTGTCGTCATATTTTCTCAATTTAGCCAAACCAATTTTAGTCACTTGACGACGTGGAATAATAATTATTTCTCTATAATAAGTCAAACTAAGCAGCAGCAGGAACGGTTTGTTGAGCCCCGAGTGAAGTGACTGACTCATGACAGATTGACGTGATGTGTCACAATCATATCAGAGTTTCTATTGGCTCAAAACTAACGTGGGGGGTAGCAATGAACACACTACACTTGTTTTATTGGTGCAAATTACCCCATCTATAGATATGTACTTTTTAATGATACAGCACAATTTTATGATTTAAAGCAAATTATTTCATGGACCCCCAGGCATAATTCCAAGGACCCCTCGGGGGTCCCCGGACCCCACTTTGAGAATCACTGGTCTAAAACATTCAGTGTGAAGTTCTTCTTTCATTGTTGAAATCATAGCTCGCTGTTTTCTGGCTTGCAAGTTGACTGCATGGTCTTTATGTTTTCTCACATAAGCAGCTGGTTCAAGTAAAAATAAACTCCGATAAACCCACTGAACCACACATGTCCAGCAGCAAACAGCTTATAGAAGGTGGAGCTCCACCTACTGGTGTGAGAGCAGTCACAACACGTTACTTCCTCATTAAAAGCCTATTAAAAGACAGCAAAAAACACAGAAACAATTATGTGATATCTCTGTTGGCTGCTGAACTTAAATCAAGAACTTTCAATGTGATGTGCAATACCATACCTATACCAGTACAAATGGTCTAAATCCATTTAAAATGTGCCATTTCTACTAGTTATACCATCTTTACCTATAAGGCTTGTGTGATAGGTAGAATTTGATCGAAGAAAGCTGATCAGCTATAAATAAACTTCTAGTAATAAAAACAGTTATAGTGACATAAAAGATTAATTCATTGTTAAATGGGTCATAAAAACAACTGAAATTCATGAAGGGTTAAAAACATTTAAAAGGTTTGAGTGTGGAAAACAAAGTCTTTTTTAAAAAGATTAAAAACACTTTAAAAACATTATTTTGGTTAAAACCTCTCTAAATGTCAGAATATCTCCTGTCAGTAGCTCATCTGGGATCTACCTGTTAAGTCTGTTCTGAGATTGATTAGTGATACCTGCCGAGGCCTGAAGGGGAAGCTCGCGACTACGGTGCCTCATTCTCATGAGACTGCCATACGGTACGTGTCCACAGGGGCGTTTTTTATCGCGAGGGGACGCGACGCTTCCCAACATTGGAC
>CAKAKR010033987.1:51402-84639 GCA_916700685.1 Adelosebastes latens
AGGCTCGTTTGGAAACTTTCTTCTCTTATTTCACGAAAATAGTTCACTTAAATGTGTTTCTGAAAACATTTGAGGTGAGAAATAAGCCACGCAGTTGCTGAATCTGTCTTTATTTTGGATCGACAACGTTTATTTTAAAAGATTATCGGGAGTTTCGAGATGCGGCGAGTCGCGTCGGACGCCCGTGATTTGCATAAAGTATACGAGCCCTCAACTTGATGCAAATAAGGAGCGGGCGTTGTGACGCCTAGTCTCTCAAATCGCAACGCCACGCTACCAGAATGCATTGCGCGGCTGCTTGCATAGACAATGAATGGAGAGCATGGAAAGCACGGAGCCTGTTGACACGTACCGAGAGAGTAGGCATCGTGTCACGAGTCTCACTACAAATATTCCCCTATTCAGGTACAGAAATAAGTATCTCATACTCAAACTTTCAGATATGTTTACTAAGTTGTTGCGTTCTGTTTTATTAATATGCTAACCTAATGTCGAGTGTTTTGTACGTTTTATTGTCATTGTTTGAGCGTGAAGTCAAACACTGGTTCAAGCTCGTTAGTTCTGTTTGATCTGCCGCTTTAATAGCGCCACACGATGGCAGTGCAGCGCGACTCATCGCGTGTGTATGCGTGAAGACATAGTATGAGCCAGTGAAGTGTATATGTGTGTTTAAACGTAAAGATGATGCATTTGTGTGTTAATTATAAAGTGATTGTTTAAGACAAGAAATTGACAGAGGAAATTTAGAGTAATTTATGTCTTATAGGATATTTTTGTTTAATTATTTTTGCTTAGATATTTAATGTTTATTGATTTATTGACTTGTTTGCAGTAATATTTATCCTGTTTGATAGAAAGGGACAAATGTGAATTTGTTTGTTTATCTAAAGAAATGTTAAGTAATAGAAGAGAGTGATATTGTTAATTTGATCTAGTGTGAGAATGAAAATGCACATAAATCAAAGCATTATAAATTAAAAGAATTTATGTCACTGTTAATATTGTTTAAGTGAATTAAAGATTCTCATGAGACTGCCAGAGAGTAGGCATCGTGTCATGAGTCTCGCTACAAATATTCCCCTATTCAGGGCACAACACTTGCTCCAGACATAGAGAGCAAATTGCATCCTTTATAAATCATCCCTAACCACAACTCTGACAATGTCTCTGTTCTGTGAACAGATTGAATGACCCATTCATTCTACAGAAAAAGCATGAGAATCTCTATCAAGAAGAACCGGTCCCTGCTGATGGAAGAGGAAATTCAATATCCTGTAACAGAGACTACACTTTATTAAGCCTGGTGCCTCCTTATTGCACAATCAACAGTGCGTCTCTACAGGAAGAACATAAAAGCTTCTTTACAGGCTAAACAACGTGATTGTGATGGAGAAATCTGGTGTTTGGATTCACTTACTGTCTGTAACGGGGTTGAACAAAGACTCAATAGCAGACACAGGACATGAGGAAAGTAAAAATAAAATGCTTGGTTTTTCATAATCCGAGGGTCAGTCCAAATAGAGCAAACAAGTCAAGACTTGGAGTAGACAAAATCCAAACCCAGGGAACAAGGTTAAGTCCAAAAACTGAAGAAAAATTACAGCAATGAGCACACGGGGTAGAACAAAGACAATCTGGCAGGGGTGCAGGGGAAAATAAGAGGTATAGGTGGGTATATTAACAGGGTAGACTAATGGCAAAATCAGGGGCAGGCAAGTAGTTGAGGGCAGGTGTGGATAATCAACACACAAGGGTTGGAACTGGAGATGTTTATATATCAAAATAAAACAGGAAATGATGAAAGAATGAAATGAAAACCTAAGGGCAGGGCAGATCAGGACAATTGTCTGCAGGAGTTTTCTTTGAAGCAGTGGTTCATTGGATCATACAATACTTAAAGTGAAGGTCCTTTAAGATGTAAATAATAGTTGGGTCATTTTAGCATTTGAGGATATTTTGAATTTTATCTATAACACGTTTGATTTCTGGTCTCTACCTATAGGGAGTATGTTAACCTCTTAGAAAGATGCTGTGCCATTTCCCAAAACTATTTTGTAAACTTTTTCAGTTTGGCACCTCATTAATTAAACATGGCTACCTACAAGGAGTTATAACGCAGTCACTTCCTCGCATTATGAAATTCAAATTACACTCTTGACACAACACACTGTTTAATCACTTTTATTATAAGGAAACTGTGCACACCTTTCAGTCAGTGTGAATAAGTCTCAAATTAACTGTGGTGTTTCAGTTCACACTGCGGCTGTGTGATACAGCAGTAAATAGTTACACCAGTCAACTTGTGTGTGAAGAAACAACAACTTTAATATGCCCGGGGAGATATTTTGAATAACTCAACAGAAAGTGACAGGTCTTTGGCAAATGTAGACATAAACACGCTCATGATGAACAGAAGCACCTAGACTGTCAAAAGGCCATGTTTGTGGTGCAGTTTCCGAAAAGCTGGGCACACTTGGTGGATTTAAATGTTGGTTTCACCGCGGGTAAAGATGTTCTCATCCCGGGCTGTCAGTGAACACCAAATGCAATCACAAAATTATCTTAACCGCTGCTGGAAAAAATGAATGTTTGTATTTTTTAAGAACACTTCATAGGTTTTCAGCTTTATTTTGCCGACTGCTTAAAAGAACAGTGTGTAACAATTAGGGGGATCTATTGGCAGAAATGGAATATAATATTAGTAAGTGTATTTTCTTTAGTGTATAATCACCTGAAAATAAGTATGGTTGTGTTTTCGTTACCTTAGAATGAACCGTTTATGTCTACATAGCTACGGAGAGGCCGCCATGTTTCTACAGTAGCCCAGAACGGACAAACCACTCTGTTAACTTTTCCTGCTTGGGCCGGAGTCGATAACATTACTCACTCCGGAGTTAACCCGTGTTGTCCCTCCACTCAGCCGCCAGGAAACAAGACGCAGGAAACCTCTGTTGGTTTTGCGGAGCTGCAGCAGTTATTTCTGCACAAACTGCAACTTCAACTGTCCATTCACTTGATATTCTCAGAGCTAAACTAACTCTGTCTCCTGCTCCACCAGCTCACTTGTTCGCTCACACATCACACACATTCACTGCCGCTCTCTCGCTCTCTTGCTTCACAACTCACTTTCCACGTACACATGCACTCTACGCTCTGACTGTACTGTTCTCCAAATGACCTACGCTACTTTTACAACAACTGGCTCTAGAGAGGGTGCTAGATGTCGCCAGATGTTACACACTGTACCTTTAATATTTTGGGAGGATAGTGAAGCAAATTGCTTTACTTCCACTCGACACCCGCATGTCTTTATGAAATAAAACACCCCATAAGTCTTTTCACTGACTATACTGTATGTGCCACTAAATGTAATGAAGGAGGTAATAATTATACATTGCCTTAGTTAGCTTCACTACCAACACAATAGTGTGCTTGCTGCTAATAACAGGCCAAAATGACTGTGTATTGATTCACCACAAAGATTTAAACTTCCCACCACTACAGCATCGTGCTACAAGGGCTCAGAAATGGTATGGGCTGTATATATTATTTTATGTTTTAAGAACTAGCAATAAGCTAACAGATAACCTTAGTGCTCTATGAAGTATAACTAACAAGTGCTAGCAAACAGCCTGTTCACACCTATGGTTTACACAGCAAACACATGTAGCTCTGTTTGGTTTCTACTGACTTCTGAGGAAAACATCTGGTTCTTTATATAATATTAACTGGCATTGCAACTTTATTAGTGATTTTATTCAACAAATGAGGCAGAAAGACTCCTCCTGACATAGCAGCTTATGGCTAATATGTTAGTAAAAAAAATACTACTAACTTATACTAATACCACTTATACACCCAACAGAGCCAGAGAAGCATCAGCATCTCATTGAAGCCATGTCTGGTCATCTGATAAATATTCAACATGCACTCACCTTTTACAGGCTTTTTCTAAATGAGCTTTCTGTCATATCACATTCATATTTTTTCAGGATTTTTCATCCTTAAAAGTTGTGTTTCAAATTCAATCTTGAACTTGGAAACACTCAAGGTCAGTCAAGGGACGTTTGATCATATCACATGATCTTCATTGGACTAAAAGAAAGCACAGCCCTTGTTTTCGCAAGGATTATTGTGACAGATCTATCAAAAATATCAAAATGTCATGAAGAAAAATAGCTGACTCATATGTTATAAGAAAAGCACACTAGTGGTATCAGGGATGCTTAATAATTTACCCCCAAAATATTGTCATGACATGCAAAAGTGCTGCTACATCTACAGCTATTCAGATGAAACTAATATTTTTTCTTGAAACTAAGAATCGTTGTGTTTTCGTTAGCTTACAATGAGCCCTTCATATCTGCATCCTCTTCACGGAGTCTGCCATGTTGCACCAACATGTTTCTACAGTGACCAAGAATGAACAAACCAAACACTTTTACGTTACCTGAAGGCCACCGTAGTTGGAAAGGGAGGGGTAAGTGGAAGGGTATTTAGTTGGTTGCAATCTGCAACCTCACCACTAGATGCCACTAAATCCTACAAATACCTACACACCGCTGTAAATTTTATAAAGTGAAGTCTTATTATTGAAACTACACACATTTTAATCACACTTAGTCCACGTTTATTAATCGCTCAAAGTGCAAAACCAGATTCTTCATTTTGTACTTTCCAAACATACTTTTCTTAAAGCACACCACTGAACACACTTACCGTACAGTCACATCTTTCCACTTACTCTTACACCTTTTATTGCATAAATTCTGTATCTGCGTGCCTTTTTCACCACAAGCTTTCATTACTGTACATTGAAAATATGGCTAGGATTGTTAGCATGATTACTTGGACACACAAAGTGGCAAAAATCTAAGGCACTAGAAGTCATAGACTACGGTCCACATATTCTGCTGAAGCACACATAAATCTAGGACGAAGGTAGGGACAAAATATTCACAGCAGGATTTTCTGCTCAGCAAATACATGTGATGTAAGAGACATCACAATGAAAATACAAAACGACTCATCTTTCTTAGATAAAACATAGGAGCTCATGTAGCAGTCTGTGTATTAAAATGAGCTCCATCACAGTTCTGCGTATGAAGAGCATCGTCTCTCTCCAGAAATGATTCACCCATATAAAATGGAAATATAGGCACAATTATGTCCTGGTGTGGCTAATCTCCGATTGGGTCCGTGTCCAACCAAGCCTGAGAAGGGGGCCACAGGTGGCATCCAGCAGCGGAAGTCACAGCACCTGTTTAAACATCTGGACCATCATGGCCGATACGTTTTGATTACATCTTTGATAGGCCTCCGGCATATCGGACAGCACGCGTTGATCTGTCTCTTCAGCTTCAGCCCGCAGTCGTTGCACAGACACATGTGTCCACAGGTGTAGATGACTGTGTCCACATCCTGGTCGAAGCAAATGGTGCATTCTCCGTTTTTCCCAGCAGAGGGCAACTCTGGGGCGGTGAGAGTGGGAGAGACGGGCGGGCTGAGAGGGGAGCTGGGAGCAGTCACTGGATGAAAAGAGAGAAAACATGTGGGTCTGGAAACGGAGCAGACATGGATGCATGTACACAGTTGTTCTCGTCGTTGTTGTGGGACGAGTAAGTCAGGTTCAGATCTTCAATACTGTTGCTTTTATATATTCTTTGTTTATCTGTGTTTTGGACTGTGTTTTGTTATTTAAGAGCCATGACAAACACAAATTTCCATATGTAATCTTTGAAACTTTAAAAAAGCAGTATGTATTAAGGCTACAACTAATCCTAATCATCATAATCTGCTGATTATCTTCTCTATTCATCTATGTAACATCACAAAACAGTTAAAAATGTTCATCACAATGTCCTAGAGCCAAAGGTGATGTCATCAAATGTCTTGTTTTGTCCAACCCACACTCCAAAGCCCAAAAATATTCTATTGACTATGATGTTAATACGACGAACAGCACTAGATGTTCACATTTTAGAAGCTTAAAGGAAGAGTGTGTAACATTTTGGGGGATCTATTGGCAGAAATGGAATATAATATTAATAACTATGTTTTCTTGAGTATATAATAAATCGTGTTTTCGTTACCTTAGAAGGAGCCGTTTCTATCTACATACGGAGCGGGTCCTCTTCACGGAGCCGGCCGACATGTTTCTACAGTAGCCCAGAATGGACACACCAAACACTGACTCTAGAGAGGGACATTCGCGTTTTTTCACGTTTTTGCATCGGCCACAGTAATTCTCCTACACGCTTGGCACACGGGAAAAGTTTCAGTTGGTCGCAATCTGCAACCTCACCACTAGATGCCGCCAAATCCTACACACTGCACCTTTAAACAAGAGAATGTTTGGATATTTTTTTTTACTTTAGAAATGACTTAACGATTTATCAATAAGTTGCCAATTCTGTCGGTTGACTAATTGATTACTCGACCAATCGTTACAGCTCTAACATGTACCGAATCATCATATCTCTAACAATGAGAAAATGTCATATAAGAAAGGAGATCCGTTGTTGCCACTTCAAAACGTCTTTCCCAGGACTCGTCTAGTGTCGCATATAAACAGTACAACAGAATTGCCACACCTCTACACCATAAAAGGCTTCCTGCCGTGACCTGGTGGGGGTTTCCACATACATTGTAGGCATGCTGTCAACATGTGGTAACCTACCCAGAGAGGATTCAGAGGCAGAGGACGATCTGTTGACACTGAACGCCAGGTCTGAGTCACTGTCGTCTGGACTGCTGCTCTGAGACGTGCTGGGGGATGTGGAGGGAGGACTGGACTGCAGTGTTCCTGTGTCACAGAGAAAATATACACGTCAACAAAAGCCAGAAAATTAGACTCATGTAAAGCCTTTAAAGGTGACATTCATACGTGTATATTTAATTGTAGTTGATTAGATATGCATATTACTTGAAGTTTCATAGAGTGATTTTCTCTTAGTTTCTGTTTGAGGATAATATTGTTGGGTCTGAGCTGATGGGAGTTTATGTGGGAGTTTATGTGGGAGTAGTGGGACGAGGACAGATAGGTCACAGCTCTGAACTGAACAGGCTTATACAGACATAAACTACTCAACTGCATTCCTTTAGTCTGGGAAAAAATAAATTGCAGGGGCTGCCTCGACTCAAGAATAGACTGATGATAATTGAACAGTATGTCCATTTTGGCCATTAATCATTTTAGCATAAAAGGAAAAGCTGGACATTCTGGGAAATACACTTCTGAGTTTGTTACCACTCTCATTTCTGTCCATTATGACGAGACACTACAGGCAAAGACATCGTTTTTTTAATACACTGGTCTTTTTTGAGATTTTGGATAGTTTGCTGGCCATGTCTTCTTTCAGACTAGTGGAAAGAAAACACAGCAAATACACATTTAGGTGTATATTTTACTAGTTTGTTTATTTGCATCTGTAAATCTGTAGAATTCACCAACTAGATAATGCCTCATTTGCATATTTTAACATACGATTTCAGAAAACGTATAAAATTCAAAATAATTGTCTTAAAGGTGCTATTGATAATATTGATAACATTCAACCACTAGATGTCAAATTCTCCCTCCCCCGTTCCATTGCATTAACTTCACAACAAGTCGTTGCCAGGCACTTACCGTCAATCTCAGCCATTTATCCGTTTTTTCCACACTAATTGACGACCCAGAAATATCATGTGATACCAATGTTGTTATACTATTGGCTCACAAGCCTTGTTAAAAGTGGGAACCCAACATCTGATATCTCCCACAGAGATAAACAAAACATTCATTTTTGGACCCGCCAAAATTTTTAAAATGATTAACACAATCATAATATTTTTTTTTTTATTATTTGGCACCTTTCTTAAGGCTCTGTTGATGTATTATTTAAATCAATAAGTAATAAAATAAATAAATAAGTAATAAGTAAGTAATCAACTGGGGAATATTCATGGTGATATCTATTAGTTAAAAAATGTTTACCCTATTCACCTGTAGTGTCTTGTAAAATGTCTGGAATTTTACAAAACTTAGCTTTAAAAGTCGTTTTCTCAAAATGAGGTTTTCCTCACTCTGAGCCAGAAATCTCCACTTCAGTATCACTTACATCCACTAAACTTTCCAGTTTCATTCCTTTCTATATTCTGAAGGTTTTTACAGAGGGGTTTGTTCATATATCAATCATAGCCTAATTTAATATTTTATTCCTAAAAACATGGCGAAAAATGTTTTTTTTTTTTATGTCTGTTGACAGTATTTTCTGATTTATGGAGTGATAAAAAGAGATGTCCCAAATTCCCTCTGTAAAAACCTTTGACTCTAATATGTCAACAAAATGAAACAAGAATTTTGAACCTGGCTTTATCTAAGGATCAGATTTCTGTTCTGGAAATGTATGCACATTAGCACATATTTAATAAGATAATGCCTCATTTGAACGTTTGAACATAAAATTTCAGAAATCTTGTAATAATAACATTAAGAAAGTGAATGCGCTTATTTCCCAAAATATAAAATCTCTGCTTCAAGTTTTCCATTTGGTATTTGGTTTGTCTCATCTCATAATTACAATAATTCCACAAAAAATGTAAGCCTTGAGAAATATTTGGGGTTTTGGTTGCTGATATCACCTCTCAGTGTTGCTGTGAATACACTCAGCTTACCTAGTATCCTGAGTCTGTTGACAGCCCCATGCAGGGTGAAAAAGGCCCACAGGACCTGTGAGGAGTCCACACAGAGCAGCCGGCCCCGTCCCACTCCGTTCACCCCGTGGTGCACCTCTCCGCTGGGCAGCAGGCTGAAGCTGAGCACGTCTCCGGAGCAAGGCATGGGGAAGCCCCGGTGCACCACCCAATACTCTTTACGGTCCAGGAGCACCTCGGGGTCTGCCGGTAAGTCCGAGGCGTGCAGACTAGCCGGGTCGCAGGATGTTAAACCGAATAACAGCGCCCCAAAGTAGGGCAGGCCCAGGTGGCCCACTTCCACGTACAAAGTCTCACCCACGTGCAGCGGCCGGTCACTGAACACCAGAGTCCGACTGCTGTCCAGAAAGTGGATGCAGGCGGCCGAGCGGTCTGCGGAGAGTATCACGTCAGAGCCACGGACGGGGTGAAAGTGCAAGTCATTGTCCAGCGGGGAAGGAAGGCCCCGGACCACCCTCGGGGTGCTGAATCCAGTGGAGGCAGAAGAGGACGGTGTGGAGGAGGAAGAGGTGGAGGAGCAGCAGGGGATGAGCTGAGTGTAGTTATTGAGCTGGAGGTTGGCCATCTTGGCAGCAGCGGCCTGGTTGTTCTCCAGCTGATTGTTGCTGTAATTGGCCGAGTCGTGGCTACTCTGGGGCAGATAGGCACTCAGACGGGCCGCGCTCAGGCAGCTGGATCCCACACTCTCAGCAAACGTGCTTTCTGTGGTGGAGAATATGAACAAACAAGTTCGTGACTGGGACATGGTACGATATCATCTGTCCCGAGTAAGCTCGGGACACTTCATCTTTTTTCTCTCGTTTCTAGAGAGTCCTTTTTTCTTCCACGATGCCTGAGGAGGAGCTGGGTGCTGAGATACTATCTGCATGTGTTACCGCAGCCTCTTTGATGTCTGCTTTTACTCCATGAGTGCTTTTGTTGACATGGGCATATCATAGGACTGAAACTAATGAATAACTTAATTATGCTTATTTTCTCAATGGATTAATCCTCTATAAAACATGGCTATAAAACCTGAGAAAACTGTGTTGTTTGTTGTGTGTGAGATAAATAAACCCTAGTTTTTAGAAAGCTGTGTTGGCCAGACAGTCACCAGCATATTTACCTCCATGAGCTCTCTAAACTGCCACGCTTCACGCACAGAGTTCATAGTAAAGCTGAATTTCTTTATGAGGGGCTGATATAAAGACATCTGGCGCTAGTAGTCCCCCTTTGACTTATGATACATTCCTTTATTACTATTTCTAGTGATGCTGGAGCAGTTGAGTGCACTGGCCCCTCCAAAGCTCCTGGGATCTGCCGCCTTGACCAAACATGGCTATAGCTCTTGTCAGACTGAAGATAAACACACCCAGTGAGTACGAGAGGGAACCACAGGGGAGAGGGTGATGGAAATGAAGGAAGAGGGAGAAAGTGACAGCGCGGGACAGTGATAGTAAGAGAGCGGAGCGGTTCAGGGTGGGTTGAGATCCGTGGTCCACATCCTGTTTATCTCTGTATGTTCTGGTTTTCTAGACAAACTAGTTTTGTCACGCAGATAGTGGATCATTGAGCCACCCCAGTCCCTACTACCTACTCCTACTATATATGCCATGCTGGCACAGCTGCTCTCTGAAATCTCAGGAAGCTGCTTAAATTAGCTGTGAATGTGTTGACACTATAAAAATAAGTTCCTGAGGTTTCGGGGGGTTGTCAAAGCCATGGTCAAAATACACGGCCTTCTAGCTGACTCCAGTCAAAAAATATCCATTACTCAATACTTTATTGGATGTATATGAATTGTAATGATGGATTGTGTGCAGATTCATGACCAGTCAGTTGTGAAATTTGTTCCTCTCGCTTCCCTTTTGAATGTGAGTCAGCTTCTGCTCGCCTCTCTCGGCTGCAGTCACGACAAAAAAACAATAAGTATTTTATAGGAGTCATTTCACAGAGCAAGTAAACGACATAATAAAGTGCTTACCAAGCAGGGTGACCTCCTGAGTGATGCCATAGATATCTATGATGGCCCAGAGTGGACAGCCGATGCTGAGCCCGCAGTGGAAGAGGATGGGCTCTCCGTCGTTGATGCTGTAGAAAACTCTCCCGTGGCGGTCGGCCCAGAACGACAGCACGTTGTCCTTCAAGGCCAGCCTCTCGGGCAGAGCTTTGGCCCAGTAGCCGGGCCGTGTCACCAGGTCTGGGCAAGCGTACTTGGGGATGTCTGTGGCGAGCAATTCGCTGGGGTCCAAACTGGTGAAACCAAAGCGTAGAGCTCCACTCCAGCCGGTGTGCACGCCACTCAGGCGAAGACGCACCTGAAGGAAAGGCAAAGTTTAACTTTTATTCTTTATATCTTTGTTGTTGATAAAAAGCACAGTGAGTTGAAAACAAACCTTCTCATAGAGGTGGACAGGCCTGTGGCTGAAAGTGATGCCATTACAGAAGCTGTTCTTGCGCGTGGCACGGCGAAGCTGCCCGTCCAACCTGATGTTCTTGCCTTTGGCGTGGGGGTGAAAGCGGGGCGACTCCACATTGATGCTGACCGGAGCAGCTGACGTTCTTCTCTCCACACCTGCCCCGTTGTTGGGCAGGGTGTAGTACTGCCTGCTGGCCACCGGACGGGGTTGCAGAGTCGCATCTGTGGGTACCAAAAATATCAGGGGGTTCAGTGAGAGAACAGAAAGCCATCAATGATTCAAACTGATCAAGAGAGCAGCGCGGTGTGTGAACAGCAGGTCTGCTTTTATGCGTCTCCGACAAGGTCAAAACAGGAATGTTTGTGACACCAGCTGTTGGAAAAAGAGGCGAACATATCAGCACACAATAACTCGTTTGCAAGTGGTCCATGGCAGTTGGTTTAGAGGGCAGAGGCCAGTTATGTAAAGGAGCACACAGCACTTCCTTTCCCACACTGACACTAAAAAGCCTCTCTGCTCCTCTCAACAAGCACATTAAATAGTCCCTTTTAGCATGTAACCCACATTTACAGTATAAAAAGGCAAACTGTCCCAAATCAGTCTTCTTACCACATCCATATGGGACATTTATATCACAGAAATAAAACAAGGTAAATTTAGACAAAACCCATGTGCATACATCACTGGGAAACATACAAGGGACATTCGGTTCATGTAAAATCAACATATATTTCGGCGGTGCTAATATTAATAGCGTCACGGGAGAGAGGAAAACATAACAAAAGAAAATGAACAGAAAGTCGACAACAGACGTGATAAGCCTTCCTCTTATTTATGGGATACACACACCCTTGGCCTACAGCATAAACAAACCCGGAATAGCCCCTTTCATTCCTCCACAGTTATCTTCAGAAGTGGAATGAATCACACAGCGCCTAGTCAGTGAAGAAATACCAAAATGAAAGGCTTAATCTTTCATCTCATCTTCACAGGAGTCAATGCCCTCCTTGGGAGAAGAATTCCTTCATGAAGCATCACAAAACAAATTAACAAGGATCAGAAATCACACGAGACAAAGTGGCTTAAAAGAGACTGTTTGGGGTTTTTATATTAAGTCAAATGAAAGCTATAGATGGGAGTTTATGGTATGGACTGGATGAAATCCAATATTCAAAGGGAGGCGGTGTTTCTATTCGCTTCGAGGGCCACAGAGTGATTGCATTTCTGTTTAAAATTCACTGGGATCTGGTGTAAAGACAATAACTCAGTGAAATGCTCCACAGTACATTTCCTAAATTAGACATTAACACTGATTATATTCTAAACTATAAAACAGCAGCAAGAACATCTGTAACATCTCAAATGATGCGTGGGTGCCCCTTTCCCTTCTGTTCCTGGGAATTTTGCTTTTGAGGGAGTAAAAAAATACACTTTGGGTGAAAGTATGGAGAAAAACATGTTGAGGATCAGCCTACGGGCTTTAGTATCAGCTGCCTTGCTTACAGAGGGATGCACTGGGACTCTGCATGAAGACTGTTGTAGACACTTGTTTGCCATTATTAGATGAAAGGCATAGCCCACCAGGTCATGCAGTGAGGGATAGTCCAAGTTTGTGCCTCTCGAGTCAAATGCGATCACTTACTTCAACACTAACTTCTGTTCTAAAGGTATTTCCAGAATCCTTAAAAACTCTTAAAGAAATGTCCGTCTGCAGCACAACAAAAAATGATTTTAGCTAATGTGAAACAAACTTAAAGGTACCCTACAGAGTTTTTTTTTTTTTTTTTTACCTCTAGGAGCGCTGTGGAATAGGTTTTTTATTTGTCCCCATTTTGTTTGCCTTGTGCACATGCATGAGGACACACATGCATATGCAATAGACAATAGTTTCACACCATGATGTGAAACTAATGCACTAGGAAATGCAGCAATGTGCCAATAAAGGCAGGGAAGAAGAAGACAGATGGCAAGTAAACATGGACAACTGGCTAACAAAATTGGCTTAGCAAATATTTTATGAGGAAAGAATGCATTCAACACGTCTGTTAGACTTCAAGGCTACGCACAATGTGTTTTTGTGAGAATCGCCGACTGTAAACATAGCTTTAGTGTGTTTACAAGAAAACTCCCCAGGGCACTTTAAAGAGTTTTATTATCGGTCATATTTGTCTATATTGATGTTGCTTTCTATTTGATTTTTAAGCAAAATGACTCTTCAATATTTGTTCTATTGCGGCACAAAGAGAGCAACAGCTTCCTGGATAGGAAATATAGTTAAAGCTTGAGAAACAGGTTTTTTATTGTGCAGCTGAGATGGTTGAAAGAGTCTGTGATGATTCTGGAAATGCCGTCAGAAAAGTTGTCATTAAACGACTTTCTGGGTCTTTCAAAGATTACTGGATGATGAAATTTCGGAAAATCCGTCGCTTAGCTCTGTGACTCGAATGTAATGGTTATGCATGAACTTGGGTTAGGTCAATGTCAGTGATGGATAACTACTCGGTCCTTCTGCTAACAGGTGATACTAGCATGATGGACCACCAAAATCATGACAACAGCAAGAGAGACAGAAATATATCTTTGATTTAGGACTGGAAAGTGATGAGACAGACAGAGATTACAGTGGGACCAAACAGAGACCTGCTGAAGATCAGAAATATGGTCATCATGCAAAGCTCAGTCTTTTCAAACAGTATATTTCTGCAAGGTTCAATTTTGAATTGTGGGGATGGTGTCTCTCGGTCTTTCTCCAGATGAAAGAAAAGGCATAAATAAATGCAATCATAAGACTGCACAAGACACGCTGGCGTGCCGAGGAAGGGCTTTTTGAAATGTAAAACTGATTATGTGCATCCGCGGAGTTATCTTTGATGATCAGGCTATTTATTCTCTCATATCTCTAGGCTGTATGTGTTCATCATACTGTAATCCATTCACTGAGCAAGACTTGAGCCTCTGTGGATCTCAAGGTCTGATCTTTTGCTCCTAGCAGTTGTGAACATGAATTTCTAAGAAAAAACACCTCAATGACATCACTCTTTTCAAAGCTGGTGTTTGTGACTGCAAAATACTGACTTATAAGAACCCATAAAGACCTACTGTCTGATATATTGTGCACAAATGCAGATATTCTACCAATTCCATGTTTAATGGAAACCATACAGTGCAAGCAGGGACCCACGCTGCTCCTGCTCCTCTGTGACTAAACTGTTCTCAGTCCAAACCCTACGTCAGCTGGCTCCGGTGGCAGCAACCACATCATTTAGCCACCGAGTGGGTCTGTTGGGGGCGTGGGAGTGTGACAGACACTAAATCAAAGTGATATGGGGAACTGATTATCAAGTAGCGTGCTGTAGGTGTCTTGACAAAGTGATATTCTGAGAGCTCATAATGACAGCTTTATGCAAAAAAACTGGGGCGGGCAATCACATGCAGGGATAATTCACTTGAGATTGTGCCTTATATAAGGCAGCTTTCATACTTGGGATAACAGCAGGATATTATATGTAAGAGAATAGTCCTAGTGTTCAGTTTCTGGTTAAAACTGTAGTTTTCTTTCTTATTGACCTCTTACTATGTGTGCTCATGATTGTTCTGTGATTCATGTGTGACTTCTTGGCTTGCTATAATGCTGCAATTTCCCATTGGGATTAATTAAGGACTTTCTAATCTGTATATCCATCTATATGAAACAAGGTTGTATGGCAAAACAACAAAATAATGAATCCTGTCAGAAACAAAAGCCAGATTTACACACTGTAACAGAAAACAAGATAAAAAACAATCTGATCGTGCAAAAAAGCAGAAATTAAGGAGCCATTTAATGCACAATAGTTTGGAAATTGGTCTGTTAGGCTATACAATCAGGGTCTTTTTTATTATGATAGGGTCTTTGGCAACAGTTACAAAGGATTAATTAAATACTCTCTAATCTGTATATCCATCTATATGAAACAAGGTTGTATGGCAAAACAACAGGCAACTAAATAATGCATCCTGTCAGAAATAAAAGCCAGATTTACACACTGTAACAGAAAACAAGAGAATCTGATCGTGCAAAAAGCAGAAATTAAGGAGCCATTTAATGCACAAGTAATTTGGAAATTGGTCTGTTATAGGCTACAATCAAGGTCTTTTATTATGATTAGGGTCTTTGGCAAGAGTCACAAAGGGGCATTGCTGAAAATATTAGGTTAATGACTTTAGTCAATTCATTTGCCTGCTCTTTGTTTTCCATTTAAGGCTACATTGCTGCTTATAATGCTACAAAATGATGCGTAAAAAGTGGATTTCCAGAGAGAGAGCGCATGTTTGGAGTCGCTCCCTAGGAATCACGCTCCGTGATGGGAAGCGCGTCCTGGACCAGCCATGTGGATCTCTGGCTGTATATCTAGCAAGGTTTCGCACACAGACAGACACTCATGCTTCGTGTGAGTGCATTGCAAGCCTCGTGAATGATGCATTAATAACAAAGTCTCACCTATTAAAGGTTTAGGTGTCGTATTCCCCATTATATCCTGCAGAAATTCCTCGCACCGGCTGACAAGTTAATTCCGATTGCACTATGTTTTCTCCGTCCATCCATGTATGTTCGGTCGGGATGAGTATCTGCGTGGAACCAGTTCAATCTGAGGATCAGTGCCTTCAAATCTCGAGCATGGATTGTCTGCTTTAATGTCAACCAAGAGCTGCTGCGACAGGCAGACAGAGACACCTCCAACTGGCTCACAGCAGCCCCCTCCTTTCCTTTCCTTAGAGGAGCTCCCTTTCTACTCTGCACGACTTTAAAGACACAGTAAGCAGCAGCAGATATCCCCCCCAAGAGCATCACACAGCCTCTGAATAATTCATTTAACTGTTCACTCAAAAAAGCCTGTGATGAAGCCTATAATGAGTGTGCAGCCTACAGGACAAACATCATGCTTGGAAGGGGATGTGTGCTAATCTAAAGGAAGGTCAGCGCATTTGCACACAGAGGTCTCAGGGGTCAAACAGACAGCGAGGGGTGCAAACTTTGATAACAATATAAGATCATTGATCATGGATGCTTTTTTGCTACCGCTATTTTTCCTTTTGATCGCCGTTGATTTATTTTGTGCACGTTATAATAAGTTGATCACTTTCATTAAACCAGATTTTTGTTCAACGTATTTTTCGAATCTCAGGGTATCATTTTGGTAGCGCGTCGGACAAGCGAAACGGCCCGACCTCAGCCTCTCAGCGGCTTTTGTTTGTTTCCTGAAAAAAAGCCTGTGATGAAGCCTATAATGAGTGTGCAGCCTACAGGATAAAACATCATGCTTGAAAGGGGATGTGTGCTAATCTAAAGGAAGGTCAGCGCATTTGCACACAGAAGGGGTCAAGCAAGCAGACAGCTTGTGGTGCAAACTTTGATAACAATATAAGATCATTGATCATGGATGCTTTTTGCTTCCTGAAGATGTTAAACTGATCTGAATACAGAGGAAAGAGATTTACAAGATAATTGGTGTTTTTAAGTCACAGACCCATCACGGGGGGGTTATTAAACATTAATTAAATGTGCAGTATAGGCAGAATGTTTTTGGCATCATTGGACAAAAAGTCCATAATAATCTTTCAGCATATTGTAATTCAAGTGTTCTGAGAGATTACTAAACTTCTGCACCTCCTCATGGCTCTGTTTTCAGGCTTAAAAAAAATCTAGCCCGTGACGGGAGACTTTGGCCAATCACAGGTCATTTCAGAGAGAGAGAGAGCGTTCCTATTGAGGGTTCCTATTGGCTGTGCTTTGGCTTGGTTTGGCGGTGCTCAGTGTTTCTTCAACTGTTCTCAACATGGCTGCCAGGTCACAAACGTTCTCATTTTATACAGCTAAACATTACTGTAGGAGCCATGAACACTTTCAGGGAGGAGTAATGTTTGTATTAATATTAGGTTTGTGATGGTTTATATTTTTGCTGTTGGTATTTCTTAGTGTTGGGGATTTTGTCATTTATTATTATGTGATTGGGATGATTTGGGTCACATGGATATGGGTGGCACTCATAGTTTACGTAATCAGTTGTTCAACTGGCTGCGAGAGGGAAGAGAGGGTGAGTGGGTCGCCGAATTTTTTGTTGACCGCTATTTTTCCTTTTGATCGCTGTTGATTGATTTTGTGCACGTTATAATAAGTCGATCACTTTCATTAAACCAGATTTTTGTTCAACGTAATTTTCAAATCTCAGGGTATCATTTTGGTAGCGCGTCGGACAACCGAGCCGGCCCGACCTCAACCTCTCAGCGGCTTTTGTTTGTTTCCCGAAGTCGCTACAAGTACACTATGAGATGTTTCTGGAAATATTTGAGGCGAGAAATAGGCATTACAGTGACAGAATATTGATTCATATTTAATCAAGGCTGCCTAGTTTGACCGTTTCGTCGGAGTTTGCGAGTGATTGACAGCCGGCTCTCATAGACGGCAGACTCCAGCTCGGCTCTGATTGGTTGTTTTCCTCCGGTCTGTGAAATCTTGCAGATGCCATTAGGAGCAGCGGAGGACAACGGAGGACACAGAAGCACATGATTGTTTTCAGATTACCTGTCTCATTCACTACTGTCATGATATAGTGACCGTTTTATAAAAATAACTTTTTTTAATCATATTTGCTCCATTTCTACTCACTGCAGCTTTAATCAGCTATTCATATGTTGGACACATAGATATGGACTGCACACTTTTAATAAAAGTCCAAGCGCCATATGAGGAAATCCCCTTATTTCCCACCCTATCCTCTGCCCTCCCACAGCCTTGACTGCTGGGTTTCTCTCAAGCTGTTTCCTGTCTTCTGGACTACACCGCTCTCTGAGGAGCCATGGCCTGCAGGGTTTATAGGACTGAGAGACCATCAGTGAAGGGAGTGGCGGGACAGCGTATCTAACCGTAGTGGAGTACTAGTGAGGCCTGGGGCGCTACAGCAGCTGCGTAGTGTGTCAAATATGAACAAAGCCTGCTGGTTAAGAAATGAGAATGCGTGAAAATGTGACTATTTGGAAAAGGTGTGGCAGATTTACTTTCTGCTTAATGTATGCAGGTTGACTATACAGACATGATCCATATCACAAACAGAGGAAAAGTGCTTCTGGGCTTTGGCAGCTGCCAACATGGTCATATATGATCTACTTCAGTTTGAGGGCAAACGAGTCTCGTGAGAGATGGCGTTTTGGGTGAAGGCAGGCAGGAACTAAATATAACTCAAAGACAAAAGCATTTGTTTCTACCTCCTCAATGCTGTTTGTTTTAGCAGGATATGGTGGCTCTTTATATGAGCCTTGGGTGAATGGTGTTTGGGGTGAAGCAAAGCAGAAGTGAAATTCCCCCCACGCCCTCGCCGCTGCCTCAGAAAGAAAGATCTGCTATGGCAAAGGGGATTAACACAGGAAGTGAATATGGAGTCTGCAATCAAGCTTTCCCTGTAAACACAGCAGAGCTGCAGTAACAAGTGCTGCTTCCACTAATGCTTGCTTTACTGCCTGAGCGCAGACTATGGGGTGTTAATTAATGCATAATGATTGCCGGGCTGAATCTGTTCCAGAGGAAAGGAACTGTGCTTTCAGGATCATTTCACCCCAATCATGTAAGACGCTGTTCAATGTCTGCAAGAAATATTCAATAACTCAGAGAAATGTTAACGGAATTGTTCAACATTTTGTGAAATAAGCTTATTGGAGACTGTCAGCATCAATCGTTTCAGTAAGTGCCCCAAAATGACATCTGTTCAAGTGACAAAGCCCTCGGGAGACTGTAGTAATTATTAACAATTATCAACGATTAACAGATATCAACAAAACATCAGACTTTAACACGGGAGACTGCTCGTTTCCCGTGTCCAACCGACAGTCATTGCTGTCTTTTTTTAAAGCATGACCACGATCATTCACTAAGCTTAACCACATGTTTATTATCGTAGCCATGACAATGAAGCTCCCATAACCTCAACAAAGTAGTCACTAGTAGTATTAGTAATAGTAGATGTCACTAGAACCAATACTTTGGTACCAAGTCGATGCCAAAATTCTGATAACGTGACGTACCACAGGTACTGTAGATACCGGAGATCAGGGCTCAAGACTAATGGCGTCTCGTCGTCCCGGGGACGATAGAAAATTCCCTAAAAATTTTACACTGTGAGCAAGAAATCTGTGTTGAAATCGGCAGGAGGAGAGCTCGTGACATTACCTGTTAGCAGCCGATGGGCAGTACAGTCCTGCTTGGCTAAATAACGGAGCGAACAGTTAATGTACAGAGGTTGCATTGAGTTACACTTTGGTGTGTTCAAGCTCTATTAAGTAAAATTAGTATTAGATGAAGGTACATTATAAATTTCAGGTATCGTCACATCCCCACAACAAAGTCATTATTTTAACCAAAACCATGATCGGCGTTTTTGTACCTAAACCTAACCAAACCTTAACCATATTTTCACATCATAAACATGAAATTTGTAGGTTTTGGAGGGCACAGACAACTGGCAAAATCATGGTGACAACCAGACACTGAGATTAAATCGACAAGATATAACATATTAATTGGTGAGCATTAGAGGCCCTGTAGGCATACTGTATTTTGTTACAGTCGTAAAGAGCTAGACTGTTTCCCCCTGTTTACAATCATTGTGCTAAACTAAGCTAACCGGCTGCTGGATGAAGCTTCATACTGTATGTTTACCATACAAAAATGAGAGCGGTATCGATCTTCTCTCGGCAAAAAAGTGACTAAGCTGTCTCCCCAAATGACAAACTATTCCTTTAAGATGACTGGCTTGTTGTTTGTTTGTTTTTGTTTGTTTGTTTGTTTTCAGTTTAAATGTAAGTGAATGCGAAGAGATAATTGATAATTTAGCACACAATGGCTTTAACAATGATCAAATCTAAAATATACAACAGCGCTTAAAGATGAACTCACAGTTGAACAGTCAGAACTCACTCAGTACATTCAGATAGTCTGCGGACAGTGAAATGTTAAACAAAACACATTAGTTTGTGCTTCATACTCAGCCAGAGCCTAAATTACTATCCGGCATCACCCTAAGCCCTGACCCCTGGACTCTGTTAACACAGATATGTCAGTCTGATTGCTCTGATGACAGCATGACAGAGGCAAAGAAGCCTCTGGAAGTTGGAGACCAACTGAGAAAGAGCCCACACTGTTGGTTCGACCACCCATGTACAAACAGAATTAACTTCCCACTGCAGCAGAGAGCCATACATTCTGGCAAGCCTGTGTGTGATTAGTTAGTGTGAAAATTATTGGTCCAGAGTTGGGATTTACACCAACAAAACTAGGCCATAGTGTATATGAGGACATACAGAGCAACACACTGTCAGAAAGCTGTGTCTATTTTTATTTAACTGGATGCAAACAGGGATGCTCTGCTCTAAACTGAACCATAATGCATACTGTCCCCCTTCTGGGTATCAAGCATCTGCGATGCAGCGATCTCACGAGGGCCCCTACAGCGGATAAAGTTATTTCCAGAGAAGGAGGGCAGACATGCCTCGTTTGCTCAAGGAAACTTGGCCCACAGCGGTGTGACTGCTGCCATGCAGAGCGGCGCAGTGACTGGTCCTTGGACAGCAAAGTGTTACATTTGCAGTATTTAAATTCTCAGTAAAGATTCAAACGCAGTGTAGAAATGCTGAGCAGATGGCTGTTTGGGAAAGTTTGTACGCGGTGGTCTCAGTATCAGGGGAGGGCTGCTGTCCAAACCCCAGCCACTGATCTAATGGATGAAGTGAGTCATACCCACCTTCGATGTGAACACAACCATCTCCATCAAACACACATGGGCCAGCAGCACAATGAGCCACATTCATACAACAATGTTTTTCTGGTCACCTCTTTTTGTTTCTACTACAGTGCATTCACATTTGGTTTCAATTTGTGCTCCTGTCTTTTCATTAGGTCGTCTCTTTGCAGGCCGTTGGAGTCAAGCACCTGCTTTTCAAAGACACAGTAAGAGTTCAACTAGTGCCAAAGCCATTGTATCAGTAAAAAAAATCCCTCACGTAGATGATAAAACATACTGAGTTGAAAAAGTTTTTTTTTTTTTTATCAAAGCAACAGTGCAGCATTTGTCTTTAATTGGAGCCATTTTAGGGGGAGTTCTTTGCCATGTGCTCAGTGCCCTCACAGATTGTTCTAATTTCCAAAATCCTCAGATCATGAGACCGAATGCTGTGGCAGTCTTGAGCTGACAAAATGCATGCATGCTTGGTTTCACTTCTGCAATTTCAGATTTCAGTAAATTAAAAACACCACCATGAAGTGAATCACTGGCGAGTGGGAAAACAAAGCGCTGCCACTGGTACGAGCACTGTACAGTAATGCAGCAAATTGACAATGGGTGTCGAACTCTTTACTAGTGTTCACTTCATAAGTCATTTTTACAGTGCTGAGAAAATAATGTAAATACTTACAAATATGACTGATTACAAACAGTGGGCAACCTCCGGTCCTGAATAGTGAAGCCAATGCTGAAGTGCATTAAACATGCATTCTTTCTAATAGCCAGCAGGGGGCGACTCCTCTGGTTGCAAAAAGAAGCCTGATTGTATAGAAGTCTATGAGAAAATGACCCTACTTCTCACTTGATTTATTACCTCAGTAAACATTGTAAACATGAGTTTATGGTCTCAATCGCTAGTTTCAAATCTTCTTCAATGATGTTCATTTAGTAAATTATGGTTCCATTTAGACTAAAATAGACCATAAAGCAGGGTATGCTTATGGTGTGGCTACCTTGTGATTGACAGGTAGCTACCTGATATGAGTGGTTACTGCGTTTTCGTCTTACAACTTTAACCCCTTCACAGTGTGTTTTCAGTTCATGAAAGTTAATTGTAACATTTTGGGCGCCTGAAAATGTCTTATTCAGCGTTCGGTTGTACTTAGCTCCACCCTCTTGTGTCACTTCTGGTTGCAAAGAACCAAGATGGCGACAGCCAAAAACCAAGATGGCAACAGCCAAAATGCCAACCCGACGCTTCAAAACATCAGTCCACAAACTAATGGGTGACGTCACGGTGACTACGTCCACTTCTGATTACGAACAGCAAGCAACCGCAGAACATTTCACAACGTGTCGTCATGCTATAATACCATAAATGAGAAAGAAACAACTGTGTTTTCTAACAAAAATTAAAAAAACTTAACTCAAGGTCCACTTACTAGCGTTTTCTTGAGCTTTCAACCGCATGTCATGGTCTCCCTCAGTTTGCTCAGTTATCTTGGAGAAATAGTCGATCAGTTGCTCTGTACAACAGAGAAAACTTCATCCACTGAGGAAGGCTGTGACGGTTTAAATGTGGTTTAAATGTTTGGAAAAAGACAGTAAGTGGAAGATTTTTTGGGCAAAATATTGTTTCCAAGGTCAATAATGAACTTTCATGCTTCAACTTTCTGTTATTGCAGTTATTGTATACAAACACCTAAAATACATTCTCTCTATTCTTGTCTGAGACTGATTCACCTCTTCCTGTTGGTAGGAATGGTAAGGATAATGGACAAGGATATTGACTGTGATATGAGGAATTTCCTGATTCATTTTCCATTGAAGGAGTCTAAATCACGACGTTGCGTAACATGCCAGCTCCTGACATTAAATGACCCCTTCTATGCTAACACAATGGAAACAGTCAGAGGCGGCATTGAAAAAAATGTTTTATCTGAATCTCTTTTTGAGCATTTTAAAGTATAACAAAATGTCACTAAATCAATGTCGCACTTTCAGTTTGTGCAAGTGGAACATGAAATAGTGGCCCGGCTCCACTAAAATGTTGTTTTAGGCCTCTCTGTCAGTGGGAGACTGGCTAAAAATGGCCTTTCAATGCATTTAACCAGATGCACGGACAGTGTTCTTCCTCCATCTGTTCTATTGTCTCGGTGTTCTCTGGGATGAAGAGCGGATGCACCACCGAAGGAGATGCAGGAAATGCTCTTGGCCCAGAACAACATGGCCAACGTCTTCTAGCCTTTTGCATAGATGTGGCTTCAAATACAAGCACAGCTTAAGACCATGGCAAAATGAAGGTATCAATGTCTTCTATTGTTTAAAGAGATCCAAAAGGACATTGTTCCATACAAGAATTCAATCCTCATTTCTTCCTTTTTCTTTCATCTTTCCAGCAGTGACTAGACGGTAGCATGCTTGATGCAATGGAAAATTCATGGGATTATACAGTTGTCAGAGGGTTAATAACAGCACTGAGTGGTGTCCAGTCTCTGGCCAAAGAGGAAGAGGACGGGTGTCTATGTCAAGGTCTTTGTCATTTTTAACATGACTCCACACAAACAGCAGCAGGCTCGCTCCAGTCTGCCTGTCAGGGCACTCGCCAGGAATAGACATTCTGGTCGAGCGTTCAAATTTACAAGGTAAAGCTATGTATTTTTAATCGTTCTTCAAAAACGGATAAAAATAAAAGGGAGTCTTGTAAAGAGGAGAGGTATATAATGTTAAATAAAGAGAGGTGTGTGTAAATACGGCAGGGGTTTCATGTTGGTGTGTGTATAACTATATAAATGTGTGTTTTTGTGGGATCATATTTTAAAAAGGGATGTCGTTGACCCACAGCATTTCACTGCAGCACTGCAGTTGTAAAAAAAAGTCTTGTGGCATATTCACATTAATCCTGTCAGGCGTACGGGGGGAAAGCAGTGAATTCTTGTGGCATATGTTAAACAACCAACCTATAGTTAAGAACATCAAAATTAAACATCATTAGAATTTATGACAGAGTTCAAAAGGAAATCTCTTCCCAGGCAATGTAAGGCTTTTGTCAGGATTTGCCTTCAGGCTTCCCAAATTCTAACCTCTAAATTGCTTCACTCTTAAATATTCGGAAGAAAAGAATCCAAAATCTCATTAGCGAAACGGGAGTGGTTTTGGGGAACTGCTGAGCGGCTCAGTTTAGGGGGTTTTCAGCTACGGCCATTTAAACATTTGAATCCGTTTCTTTTCATGTATTGATCATGTACTATTATTTCTCACTAGAGCCAAGGCAGCAGTTTATTGAAGATAATGTTCCTGAAAAGTGGAACCTTGGAGTCTTTACTGTATTATAGTATTATAGTGCGAGGGTTGAAAAGTGTTTTTTTAAAAATACCCACGCCGCTAGACACACAGAAGCAATTAAGAAGCAGTAAACACTCAACCAACATACACAATCAAGTACTTCCTCTGTAAACCTCAAATTACATCATGGAATAACTATCGCAAACAAAACAAAATATGAACAAGATGTAAAGCCTAATTTGGCCCATTTCCAAAAAATCTAATATTAACAGATTTGAGTATTTGCTGCATGTTGCTAGAGGTAACAAACTGTTTACACACAGCCGGCCCCCATGGTGATGCAGACCTTGACCTCAAAGCGCTCAGCGACCCAATGAAGGGCCCCGGGGTTATGACACAAAATACTTCTGCTATTATTACCCACCCAGTCACTCAGTACGCCAAAAAAGACATTGAAGCCCACTTTTAGCAACAAACTCTCGGTTCGAGAGAAGATTCTAGTGTTTCCACGAAGAGAAAGAAGTTCAAGAACAACAGCCAGCAGCTGTCATATTATATACTGACCATTAGTGAGTGCCCGTTTTGTCTCACAGTCCCAAAGGAAAGGGCATATAGGGATAACAGAGAGCTCCAGGTACTACATTACATAATAGCATATTTCCTTCCAAACTTTCTTTCCATTCGTCTGCAGTTGGTAGCCAGAGACAGTGAGACGGACCTGAGCTGTATGTATGGTAACCTCCTGCTGCTCTAGCTTTCCTGTTGAATGTTTTTCTATCCCCTTTTCTGCCCCCTCTCTGGAGCTCTGGAGCTCCAAATCTCTGGAGATCATGAAGCTGTCCAGCTCCACATTTCCCACAGAAGGCAGAAAAATCAGACTGGTCTGCACGTGTCAAAGGTCACGGAAGTTACTTTGTTAGTCTTGTCAATGCAGAATTTATCGGCGCCTGAGCGTTCGATGTTATCAAAATAATGTAACTCCCTTTGGCTTCACCTCGTGGCTGATGAGAAATGCTTATTATTTTCATGATATCATCACAGTCTCTGCGCTCCAAAAGCAGATCAAAAACAAATGAATCAAACTAAAACAGAGGCTGTAACACAAAGCAGCGTTTGTTCTCCACTGGACCGTCATCGCTATGAAGGACATATAATTGGCACTCTGGGGGGACACAAGTCGAGCCTCTCCTTCCAGCGCCCTGGGTGCACGAGTCATGTCAGCTGTCATAAAAGACATTCACGCCACTAGCAGCTGTATACCAGCAAGGGCGATTTCAAGGCCTTCAACTCTCTCTGCATAGGCTTTATAATGAAGGTGGACAGCGTGGCCTCACTTCATGTAGCATGCCAACAATCATGTCCTTTGACTTGAACAGGGGAGCCATGCTGGGGTTTAAGCTGGCATGATGTCACTCGCATGTTTTTGTTGCTAACCTGAGATATATCATGTAGGGAAGGGGACACCATCCTTCTACCACCTGTCTTCAGCAAAAGAGCACATATTTTTAAACATTTTTTTCTCAAATTTACCTGTCAGCTTAGCTCTACAGTCATGCCAGCAATGTATCCCGAGTGTCGTTTCCTCTCCATCCTTCATGTCCTTAGCTGCTGTCCTTTTGCCTCTATGCATCTTTCTTCTACAACTGTTTCAGACAAAGTAGCAGCATGAAGCCAAAGAGATATTAGTTGTTTCTGTGCTAAGGGTCCTGAGCTGAGGCATGCTTCCTGCCTCGCTGCTGACTCGGGTGGGCGTAGGTAATTAGAGAGCAGGTCATGTTAGTCCCCACGTCTCCAGGGAAACAGCTGCCATCCATCGCCGGTTCCCATGGAGCAGCTTGAAGCTGAGGTGTGTGCCGACTCCTCTGCCAGCCACCACTCTGTTCTGGACGGATGCCCTTCACTGAGCACATGGTGGCTTCCTTCTTCCCTGCTACCTGAGGGATCACTTCAGGATCACTGATCACCGTCACCAATTCTGACAGTATGAGAGTACAGGATAACAGATCTGTACTGAGTCCATCAAATTTCCGTCATTTGCAAATGAAACAACATCATGTGCATTTCTTCTTTCTATCTCAAGAATTCACATCAAATAAAATGTCTGCAAAAACTCTTCCCTTATTTACGTCCTACTATTATAACTATTACTGCCACTGATGTAAAGATTGATGTTCAAACGGAGGACATTATCAGAAAATGAGGGGACCAGAGAGAGAAGATTAGCCGTGTTCCCGTCTTATCGTTACATTTCCAGACTATGATTAAGAACAATAAATGGAGTACATGGACAAACAGCTCTTCTTCATGATGGACTTGCAGCCCCGCGGCTGCAGCTGAACCAGGAAGCAGACACAGATTAGCAGCAAAGGACCAGGCTCCATTTGTTTGTGAGACAGATTATTGATGATTCCTTCAAAGTAAACAGAGAAATAGATGAAATCTTAGTACATCCATCACAATAACCAACCAAAACTTGTAACTGAGTGGCTTCCATCACTATGTTATGGATGTTTGTGTGCAATGTCGCAACATATTCTCATCCCAACTCATCACATACTGACCCCTTGGCGTCACTTTTCGGTCGCAGTAAACACATGCTTCACGTTGTGAATTAAACAAAAATACTTGCTTAGGTTTAGGCAACAAAACCACTTAGTTAGGTTTAGGGGAAAACAACATGGCTGAGCTTAAAATTACTACGTTTGTAAAGTGAAAGTGAGACTTAACGTTGTGAACACGGGACACGAACGAACAGCTGATTGTAACGTGAAAGTGAAACTTAACGAACGGGACACAAACAGTGGTCTCCTGGATGAAAGACCTGTGTTTGTTGGACCCATACAGCACCCCTTTCGCCCTCTGTGTGACTTTTCGCTCTTTAAACTTAGTCATCACACTCCCGCAGCACTTTCTCTGAGCGTTTACTGTTGCCGCGGATGGGTTTACATTCTAGTTCAAGGTACAGTGTGTAGGATTTGGCAGCATCTAGCGGTGTGGTTGCAGATTGCAACCGACTGAGTACCCCTCCGCTCACTCCTCCCTTTCCAAGATTGCAATAACGTGAGCCGCCAGGTGTAAAACCGTGGTAACGCCGTTCGCCTCGCTCAGGGGCCATCCTTACCATAATAACACTACTTTAGTCAGACATCGGCTGGCGGTACCACGGTTTTGCACTCTGCAGCTCACATTACTACAGTTTCACAAGCTAGTTGGAGAACTACGGAGGCCTTCAGGTAACGTAAAAACATGAAAGTCTCTCTCTAGAGCCAGTGTTTGGTTTATCCATTCTGTGCTACTGTAGAAACATGGCGGTGAAAGATGGGGGACATAAAGAGGTCTTTTTCCCTGAGTCGCAATGCTATGACGCTATGACAGCACAACAACATGATTGGTCAGTTGCAATGATGGTCCTGGAGCAACATTAATGATGATGTTGTAGGCACAACACCAACATGGTGATATCAGATCGTGCCGCTCCCTATGTAGATATGAAGGGCTCATTCTAAGCAAACAAAAACACAACGATTCTTAGTTTCAGGTCAGATTTTTCACCAAAGAAAACATACTTATTAATATTATATTCCATTTCTGCTAATAGATCCCCCACAATGTTACACACTGTTCCTTTAATTGAAAGCCCAGTGCGTTTCATTAAGGTACTAGAGTGTGCCTTGTGTGTTGGTATCACAAAGCGTGGGTCATTTGCGCCCTAGGAATGAGAACGGACTGAGTGTCTTTATGATTTCACTCAAAGAATCTATCCAGACATGGTTTAAGACATATAAAAATGATCTGCCTGGAATAATAATTGTGTGTCTGATACGATTTTTCCACAAAAAAAGTTAAATTAAAATTTATTAAAATGACATCTACTCCCCCTGACGTTAATGTAAGGCCTTAGACGAGGGGTTTGCCAGTAAGTGACATCAAATGTGACTGATAATTCCTGTGCTGTCAGAATCTAGCAGTGTGTTGGATTGGACACTACCGGCTATCTGGAGGCTCACTCCTTAGACGGACCACATACCAGACATCAAAGACAACTGTCATGGATGGCAATGAGCCAATGGGAGCTCTGTAAACTGATCTCATGTTCGGGACACTTTGAGATGTTACAATGTACACTATGCAGCCAATATGTTCAAACAGGTAAACAACTGGGGACCAGCAGCAGGTAGGGATAACAGCTCTGGAGTCCATCATCTATGAGACGAAAGACGAAACTGTAGGGGGCCATAAACACCCCCTGTTACATAACCCTCGCGTTTGATTTGAAGTGGGGAAACGTCGGGGTCAATTTCACAGACACTCGCTTCACCTTTAGCACTTTTACACTGCTGAGTGCTTCCGCCCATCTGTGCCCCTTTTCCTGCTCGCCACGTCCCTCCGCTGTCATGAAGTCAACCACGCCCTTTCTCGTAACCCCTGGCTCCTTCTAACATTTATTTATCTTACGCGTTATTTTCTTTGCCTCTCCTTACAGCTAATCTTGCCTCCTTCCCATTCCCTGGCCCTCTTCCTCTCTCCCTCGCTCTCTTGTCATGACATTGGCCTGTGACACGTGTGGGAACCTTCTGTGGGGCCCCCGCCTCGGGTAAGACACTGATATACTGAGAGTGCTGGGTGACGGGGCTATTTTGGGAACTTGTAAATATGAGAACTTCCTTTCCTAAAGTCTATCTAATATCCCAGAGGGTTATAAACAACAAGAAGCAATACAGAGGCAAAAATGTTGCACGTCCGTCATCACTGCTAGCACAGCTTTGCCTTCTCTTTGTGTTTGAATCCGTGGTATATGATTTCAGAAACACACATTTAAAAAGTTAAAGAGACAATATGAGTCATTTACAAGCTGCCTTCTTCTCCAATTGTTCTTCTATCTCTATAATAGCATTTTCAGGTGCTTCCACACATTAGGACAAGTTTTATAGGGAGCATCCGGCTCACGGTTCTAGGGATGCCAAAACCCTCTCCTGTGCTTGGAAGTATAGGGAGACAAGGAGCAAAACACGGAAGGAAACATGATTGAACTGGAACCTCAGAGGAGGAAGCTGAAATTGCGATAAGGGAGATCTGGGGTACGCTGTCGGCCTTTAAGCTGCAAACAGATCAGGTTGGATCTGAGCTGTTATTCTCCTCAGTTAGTGGAAGATGGAGAGTGATTTTACTCGGCTTCGTCCAAAATTGCATACTATGCACTACATACCCAATATGTGTACTATCGTTCAACATACTTTTGTGTGAATAAACAGTAGTATGTATCTTTTCGGATACACTGAGCAGTAATGTACGTCGTCACTTCCTGAGAGCCTCCTTGGCCAGTTGGAGATGCGTGACCATGGTACACGGTAACCCGTGCCAACCTCATGTGACCAAAACGATGATTTGAGAGAATCAAAGTCTGAACTAATTTAAAAACTATATTACACCTAGCAAAGTGAAATCTCATACATACACTCAAATTGAAATGTTCTTGATGTTACAGAGCGGTCCGTCAACGTCTCTTATGAAAGTTGTCGTCAATGCCGCATTTCATTGTGGGATATTTATGAAGCCGTAGAGTCCAGCGTTTGCATACTGTAATATTTCATGCAATTCGTGTACTATTGGTTTCATACTAAGGTTTCAGACATAATAAAAGTTCACACATACTGTTTAAGTGTACTAAATAGCATGTTAGTATGCAATTTTTTGCCATGCTGAATATAGGGCTGGGTTTGGGTAAACTAAACTAAGACCAATAATAATAATAATAATAATAAGGGCTGAAACCATTAGTCAGACAATTAATTAGAGACAATTTAGATAAACGGTTAATTATTTAAAAGGGACATATCATGAAAAAACACTTTTCAGTGCTTGTGCACATACATTTGGGCATCTGGAGTGCCTAACAAGCCATTCAGATTTGGCTCCCCTTCCTATGTCACATGCTGGCTCATTAGAATATATCGCCCACAGCTTGAGAACTACCTCTACAAAGGTGCACCACATTTTTCTCGCCAGCCAATCAGAGCAGACTGGGCTTTGGCAGGACGGGGTCTTGAAGAGACAGGCGCTAAAACGGAGCGTTTCAGATAGAGGGTGAATACAGGAATATTCAGAAAGACAGGATGAGAAAAATAATTATGTTTTTTGAACATTAAAGCATGTAAACATGTTCTAGTAGAAACCCCAAATACAAGTATGAACCTGGAAATGAGCATGATATGTCCCCTTTAAGTCATTTATCAAGCAAAAATGCTAAACATTCGCTGATTCCAGCTTCTCAAAAAGTGAGGCTTTAAAAAAAAAGTATATTTAAAGGTGTCGTCATAAACATAATAATAATTAATCCAGATTACAAAGGAGGAAATTGCCCAATATTCAAAAATATCCTCAGCTGAATAACTGCCATGACCTATTCATAAAATTTAAATCAACATAAAAAATGGATGGAAACAGCTTTGACGCTGACTCCCCATCGGTATTAATAGGTGATATATATCCAGTGAATATTACTGATAAAATGATGATGTGTCTCATTTTCTTGATCTCTTTTGTCTCTCTCTTTCCCACAAAAACACTCTCACACACACACACACACACACATGCACGCAGTCGAGCAGTCTTAAATAATTAAGATGGTGCTAAATGTTTAACTACCTCCCCTTATGCCACCCAAGAGCTCCGTCACATGTGAGAGAAATGGCCGAGGTCGTACTCACACTAAGAGGGGCATCCTTATTTTTACTCTCCAGACATACAGATGTGCAATATAGATACTCTACGCAGCATGTAACTTGAGATAAACAAAGCATAGATGTGATGAAGCCGTCAGGATGAGGGAGTCTGACCTGAAACTCTAGACTCTGCTTTCTCTACTTCTAACACTCTCATCCTCCTTCAAAACACTCACTCAGTCTGATGGTATCAGGTTTTCTGCTGACATCATGCTCTAACATACACAATGAGCACTAGTATACTCTTCAAAGACGGGGCCCTGCTTTATAGCTTCAAATATAGGAACATTACACAACCACACCTGCTGCTAAGTCACAAGCAACCACTTCCACTGAGCCACAGAGTAAACATGTCTCATAACACCGCTGCAGAGCAGAATGGGAGTTTACATTTGGACAATGGATGTTTGAATAGAAACAATGTTTACTGTTTTATGCAGTGATCTAATACAGAGGAAAAGGATGATGACAGATGTAGCGTAGCTTGGCTACAATAATCCCATGAACTCATCCCTTTTTCCTGCCAAAGATCATGAGGTGCTGAGCTCTCTGATGGCCCTCCCCCACATTGTGATGTCAATATAATATAGTGGCGCCACCTAGTGGTGCATATTGGTATGTACGAAAAGAATGATTTTCAACACAAAACAGTTAGAGAGAGAGAGTGGAAAAAATGTAACACTAGAGCAGGGGTCAGCAACCTTTACTATCAAAAGAGCCATTTTAGGCAAAAACAACAACAAAAAATCTGTCTGGAGCCGCAAATCATTTGAGCATTGTGATGAAGGTAACACAGCTTATAGTCTATAGTATATAGTATATAAGTCTAATGCAGTGAGGGCACAAGAGCAAATGTACTACAGAGTATTAGGGCCACATTGAGGAAAACAAAATCGGAGATTTCCAGAATAAAGTCATAATATTACGAGAAAAAAGTCATAACTTTATGAGGAAAAAAAGTCGTAAAACTACGAGAATAAAGTTATAACTTTACGAGAAAAAAGTCGTAATATTACAAGAATAAAGTCATTACTTTACGAGAAAAAAGTCGTAATATTACGAGAATAAAGTCATAACTTCATGAGAAAAAAAAGTTGTAATATTACGAGAATAAAGTCATAACTTTACGATAAAAAATGTCGCAATATTACAAGAATAAAGTCATAACTTTACGAGAAAAAAAGAAAATAGCACGTAAAATTACTACTTTATCATATTATGACTTTATTCTCATAATATTACAACTTTTTTTCTCATAAACCTATGACTTGATTCTCGTAATATGACTTTATTCTTCAAATCTCAGATTTATTTATTTTTCCTCAATGTGGCCCTAATACTCCATATACTGTGTGGTCCATATACTCCAATACTGCAGACCCCTGCACTAGAGCAATCAAGACAAATAGAAATGTTAAACTCATTTTAAATATGTGTTGTATGGTGTTGAACACATGTTGTTATCATAAGTGGTTTACAGTAAGAACATGACAGCATTCAAACAAAAGAAGTGCTCATTCTATCTGAAAACAGCTTTTTATTGTACCACACTCCACCCTTTTTTTTTTTTATTTCTAAATTGGTGGTTTATAATGTCAGAAAAAGGATAGCACAACCTATTTGTGAACAAGGATAACAATGTGTGGATGAACAGAGCAAAAAGAGGAGGAAACAGATCGTGAGGGACCGTCCAAATGTTTGAAAACATACTGAAATTGTTTGTTTCTCCTCTGGATTACATTTTGGTTCTTGTCCAGTGACTTCCTTTTCTATTCTCACAATCATGTTTGTCTTTTTTTCCCCATCAGCCAGCAGGGGTCTGGGAAAGCTATGACATCATCAGAGGCCTCTGAACCTATCTCAGCCACACAAGGGCTCAGTACAGCAACGACTGAGCGACAGGCATTTCCTGTCTGACTAAAACAACAAATAAAGTTTCATTAATATGAGATGTGGTAAGACAGCTCTGATACTGGTTCAGGATCAGATATTTGAGCTATAAAATTGGTCTCAACAACTGTACCATAATAGGTAGGCCGATAATGTGTTTTAGTTGCAGTAATAAGATGTCTGATATCAGAAATGAAAACAAATCGCTGTCTCAAACAGATGGAAATATTAAAATGCAGCCTACAGTCAGTCTGAAAAAGGTCAGAAAATTACAATAATAATGTAATTTATTACATTTTACTGAGGTTGGAGTAACCATAGATGAATAATAGCCTAATGTTTTGCATCTCATTTTATGCAATAAATTCGGTTTTGCTGTGATGTTTCAATTTTATTCTGCTTTCTATATTGTATTTCACCCCGAGATGTTTATTGTTTTTATGATCCCTCTGTTGATTGTAATTTATTCTTTGCTGATTTATTGTTTTTTTTTTT
>CAKAKR010033988.1:0-7500 GCA_916700685.1 Adelosebastes latens
TACTACTACTACTACTACTACTACTACTAGTACTGCTACTACTAAAATACAATCTAAAGCACTTTCAACAAAATGTATTAGTCGATCCCCATCTAACAATCTAACAAAATGTAAATCTCTTCACCGTGTTCTGTTGGATGATTCATTTATATTAATATTTTGTTTCCTATACATGCTGCGTAACCCAACATTTTTATCTGATTCCGACTGTGAAGTTTTGTATTTTTCATTCTTAACATTTTGACGTGGAACAGATAAATGCGTATTTTTCTGTTGCAGAAAAGTCCGTTCAGAAATGTACTTCTTGTAAATGACTCGTTACTGCAGACCCTCGTCTGGTTTTATGACTCCTAGCTGATGACCAAGTACTTAGGAATGATAAATATGCATTACACTGGCATTATATTTTATTTTTGAGCCAATTAAAAGTGTACCGGTGTATCTTTTATTTAGTTTAGTTTACCACTGATGGGCCGCTAGGTCTGTTCAGATCTCAACATCTGCTCCGACCATGAACCTTCAAGTTTCTTAATCTCCTCGAGCTTCTTCTTTTTTTATTTTAAAGAGCCATCAGCATCACTAATGTGTGTGTCTGACTCTGCCTTGTGTGCGTCTACCTTCTGTGTCTTTGCTCCCCATTATTTAGTAATCGATCCTACAGACGAGGCTTTCTCCCTCTAATGAAATGGCATTTATCCACCTCCTCCCTGACCTTTCCCACTCTGGATGTCCAATTAAGATAGTCCAGTGACGTTGATTAGGAACCGTCGTCAGGAGACACAGTAACACTAATCACTGTTGTATCGGTGCTTCTTTTTTAATTTCCTTTTTTTGTTTTCTGATGTTAAGGAGAAGGATGAACAGGATGCGGATCATCAGGAAAAACATTCTGTTGAAGTGTTTGTGAAGGTTCTCAGTCATCCAGGTCATGGTATCCCAGTAAGGGTTAAATCAGCAGCAACTGGACTTGGTTTAGGTTCTTGAAGACGTTTCACTTCTCATCCCAAAAGCTTCTTCAGTTCTGAGCAGATAACATACCAACAAGCGCACAGGCTCAAGAAAAAGAGCGAAAACACAGAGTTTAATGTGAAAAAACGCAGAATCTACAGTTGAGGCGGTGTCACGCGTCAACGCATCATCAACGCGTCATCAACGCGTCATCAACGCGTCATCAACGCGTCATCAACGCGTCATCAGTTACACTGCGCATGTGTTATACCCAGAGGTTTCAATCTTCTGGCTGATCGGAATCCTTAAAAAAAGATTTTCTGAATCCGGATCATGATCCACCGGTACCAACGCCGGTGAAAACGTAACCTCCTTCCTCGGCCTTGAAGGAGGTTATGTACCAACGCCGGTGAAAACATAACCTCCTTCCTCGGCCTTGAAGGAGGTTACCTTGGGACTTTGTTTAACAAAATGTATTTGATAGGTCTTTTATATTTTCAAATATTATTTTTCTTTTCCAAAGTGAATATATACCTCTCAAAGAAAGTTATTGTCAAGAATTATTCTATTTATTGCAAAGAAAGGAGGAAAAACTTTCATCCCGTGTTTCTCCATTTTCACCTTTTCTGTCTCTTTTCTCCTCTGATTTATCTCAGTGAGGAAATGCCTCCAGGCCATTCGTTTCATCCTGCCCAAAGAAGCTGCCATGAAGGTAAAACTGATGGTTAACTCTGGTAAACGCTGCAACATCAGGTCACATGGATTAACTCTGTACACACCTGTGGACAAACCTACGTCTGCTGGCATTAGGGCCAAAATGATATTCATGATTTTAGGGACATATTCACAAAATTGTACCAAAAGTTTTAACCCAAAATTAAATCAACAGAGCTCTAATTTCACTTTCACATTCAACTTTATTCCTTCTAATTAACACATCTTTGCATCAAAAAGATTAACTTAAAATAAGTTTTTTTTTTACCTGCATTCAGTGCATTTTAGTTTTGCCCGTCAGCCCTACGGTAGCTGGCATTGCATTATTTATTGGTCAATAAAGTAAAAAAAAAAACTGTACATATTTCTTTGTAATTAGTATTTTATTGATTTTTTTTTACCTGAACATTGTCACATTTTAGTCCACAAATCTAACTCCTATATGCAAAATAATATTAATATAAAAGGGTTAATAAATCAATAATATAATAATCAATAAAATACATAAATAAATACATTTAAAAAATAATGTCTAATATACAAATAGAATAAATAAATAAAATAAAAGACACAAATCAAATACATATTCTTATCTAAAAACCTGTACATATTTTTTTGTAATTAGTATTTTATTGATTTTTTTACGTCACATCTTAGTCCACAAATCAAACTCTAAATCATATCTACAAAATCCTAATAGACAAATAAAATACAATAAATAAATAAATAAAATAAAAGACACAAATACATATTCCTACCTAAAAACCTGTACATATTGAATATGTACCTGAGACTTCTGTAAGCATCGTGCCAATTCTGCTTCACTTTTTTGGTTGACAAATGAATTCTCATTGTTTTATTTAAAATGACAATGTCTGTCCTCGACCACAGGAGTGTTTAGTGGACTAATATACGGTTTTATCGACTAATGGATGAGTTGATTTAACACACAGATCTATTAAAGTAAGAGTTTCTCCACACTAAAAGCACCACAGTAAATATTTAGTTTAGAGAGATGTGCTCATGAGTTTCTGTGAAATAAGTCACTCGGCATAAAAAAAAGACTAATCGACTAAAGAAATCTTAGCAGACTAAGAACAAAACAACTGATTAGTCAAAATGATATAAATTTAAATTGATATAAACATTTTCCTTTGCTGGAATAAAATGGTTTTGTAATAATGGGTGCCTTTCATTTCAAGTTGTCTAATTTAATGTATTCATATATATATACATTATGCAGGTTTTGGTGAAGTGGTATAACATCTACAACGCCCCCGGCGGTCCCAGTGCTCACGCAGAGTGGAACCTGTTTGTCACCTGCTTCATGACCCTGATGGGCTACAACACGGAGCGCCTGGCGTGGACACAGAACGTGAGTCAGCTGTAGAAGTGTTGTAACTTTGACCTCTATAATTCTGGTGTATTGACCTCCCCTCTTCTTTCCACAGCTGCGTTTTGAAGTGCCTCTCTCTCCGGTTATTGCAGCTAAGAAGGCTCGTCCCTCTGACGGAGGCTCTGAAGAGGTTTGTGACAACCGTTGTGATGTTTTTACAACGATTAGCACCAATCACCACCTTTCACGTCTCGTCTGAGAAAACTTGATAACTTCTTTATAACTTAAAGAAAGGACTGAACAGCATTTCATTTGGCATAAGGGGAATGCTTCATCACTTCAGTGTCAAAACAAGAGAAATACTCTAAATTGACTTGAAAGATAAAGCTTTTGGAAAAAGCTTTATCTGACCGATCTCCTGACCAGAAGATGTTCTTCAATCCTTCATTCATCTCAACTTGGAGCTGCACAATGAATCAAATATTGATGATAAGTTAATGCAAAAAACTTCTCGTCTATTGCTACTGAAGCTCGTAAAAACTTTATTATACCCCCGTGACAACGTAGTCGGGGGTATATAGCGCTCCGCGTGTCCGTCCGTCCGTCCGTCCGTCCATTCTTTCGTTTCCGGAGCAGAACTCTGAAACTATTTAACTTAGGAACTTCAGATTTGGTTTGATGGTTGACAGTGTGGTCTAGTTGTGCCTTTGGGGGGTTAGAAGTCCAGGGTGCCCATTAGATAATTAGTTAATGCCCATTAATTCCATTAGTTCCAAAAGGGTAAAACCTTTGGCCCTACTTTAGTAGGGATCAAGCAGTGAGCCATGCTCACTTTTGCCTTGTTGTTTTGAGCTTTTGAAGAAATATGAATGTCAGCAACACATTTTGTGGTTGTAGCAGAGGTTCCCTAACGGAGGAACGAGAGAACCTGAAACATTTAATATAGCTGTAAATTAAAACAATATTAAATTAGTACACAGAGTTATTTCCTTGTGGCGTGGACAGTCAGTCAGAAAAGTCCTTTAGCTTTCATCGTTTCATGTGGGATGGACAATCTAATTGTCGGTTTTATTTATATGTGATTATGTGATTTTCAACAAAGACAGTGACTGGTTGGAGAACTGTCTTCTATCTCTGTAGGACCTGGAGTACCTGTTGGGGTCTCATTACCACCGTCAGATGAACTCCCAACCTGTCTGCTCCAACAACACTCTCACACCAGAAACCGTGGGCCTGTCCTCTGTAAGTAACTCACTCTGGGTGGATTGATATAATCATAATATATAATAATATATAATAATATATTACTCGTTGTTTGATTTTGTTTCTTTGTTTTGCGTATTTGGGTTCGACCATGTTGAGCTGCACTCATTGAAATAAATGGGGTGGGCAAAATAATGGAAACACCTGTCAGTATAACGCAATACAATTCAACAGCACCGCAAACTGCCAGGGTTATTATAGTAAACTAAAACTAAAACAGTTTATTACAAATGATCTGCTTCATCGTACAATGACAATATCTCCCCTGTAATCTTATCTACACTGTTCTCTGCCTTGTGCTCTCACTATTTTAACGTCTTTTCTTCCTTTGTCCTCTCAAGGTGTCCTCTCCCTCCAGTCCATCTCTGAAGTTGGACAGCTCAGCTCCTCTCTTCCCTCACATTCCCGCTCTTTTCTACGTCCTCCACCTGCTCTATCAGGAGCTGCAGCTGGACGAGCTGCAGAGAGCCAGAGCCTCGTCGCTGGTCTGTCTGCTGCAGCAGCTGGCCAGGTAACCACCGCCTCCTTTAGCTGCTACGAGGACAGTATATATGGCATGTGGTAGAAGTGTTTTGGTATTTGAGGAGTGAAGTAATGCTCACATAGAACCGAATGAGTGTGAAAGAACTGTTGCTTTAATACTTCAGGTTACAAAACAGAGTTGTGCCGTTTATCAGCACAAACCAACCGGCCTACTTCTCATCCAACTATGTTTAACTCTCAGCACGAGAAGAAAACATGTCATTGTTTTCTCTGAAAGTGTAATCAGGGCTCTTTAGCGAACGTGTACCGAGAAATAAACTTCAACAGGTTGTCGAGTGACTGCTGACGATGACAATAACAGAACCGGTGGAGTGGGAGAGTGAAGCGCTCTTCACAGTAATTGTCCTGTGTTGGTTAGAACGTGGGCTGTTATGTGAAGTACGGTGCACATTTTCATACCCGAGGTCAACCGGTAACGGCCAACATAATGATCCCGATTGTTTTATTAAGCTCTCTTAGGAGTGATTACAGTTTTTAAACATTTATCTCAATGATTTGCCCAAGAAATTTGTTTTTTAAACCTTTTCACACGTCCTATATTACCATTTGAAGATGAAGTATTTTTAAAATACATCTTAAAAAACATTTATTTATCTTCCCACGAGGTGCTAACTTAACACCGTACGGCACGGCAGCCTCCGTGCCCCTTCAGTTTGTCCTTCTGCCCCTCAAGAAATGATTTGCCCCGCGGCCACAGTGGCCTTTTTCAAGTAATAATAATAACACTTTACACAGATAAAATGATCATAAAACAAGGACATCATAAAAATATAAAACACACAATATTAATCACACATTAAAAGCAGTTCTAAAAAGGTGCGTATTGATTTGTGATTTGAATGTGAAGTAGGAGAAGATGTGTAAACATGTCCTCCTCCTAACATTATAGATACAAAATGATTATTAAACCAGCCACAAATCTTTGATCCATGTTGATCATAATTGGGCTTTTAACGCTATTAACTTTGTCTGCACACTACGGCACAACGAAGTAGGAATTAACGACAATAAACACATTAAAACAGACAAAAAGAAACCATTTAACTTCTTATACTTATTCTACTCTCGGCACAAATATCAAAGACAAATCACCAAAATCTGGTCTGAAACATAAATACCAATAAATTATTTAGTGAAACAAACAGCTTTTTATTTTATTTTATTTTTTTCACTGGTAGTTATACGATGTATTAAAAATAAAATCATCGTTAACCCTTAAGTTAAATTCATTATTTCCGTGGCCTTGCTGCTCTGGCATTTGACCTTTGTGCCCTCAAAAGATCTGACAGCACCAAAGGTCAAGTGATTAAATATTAGATTTTAATTCATTCAATACATTTTATGTCCGATTCTGACTTTCTTTCCCTGGACTAGAAATGGTGACAATATAATTTCTTATCGTGGAAATAATATAATTTGTTGATGCCGTTTAATTAGTGGTTATTTTCTTTACATTCAATTCAATCCAACGTTATTTATCCCTCCAACCCCTGTCTGTTGTGTACAGCAACATATATATATATATATATAGAAAACTACAAAACTATCAAAGGCAGTTTGTAAGGAATTGGTAATAAACACATAAATAAATGACTATAAATACATAAAAAAGATGTATAAAGTAATGAGGCTGTACAAAAGCATAGAGGAGAAATAGGCTGAGAGCAGAAGGGATGAAGGATGATTCATTTTACACAGTTCTTAACACACAAACTATTTCCCAGTATATATAATATATATAATATATATATATATACAACACACTCACACAGCTGAACATTGTGTGGGAGTCGGGGCTTGGTCCTGGGATTAAACACTATTGATTATCTGATGTAAAGCAGAATGGTAATAATGACTCACGGCTGTTAATTACTCAGAGGACGTGTTTAATTACTGCCTCAGAAACAAGTTAAATGCCACCGACGCTCAGACGCTGAATGTGGAGCCATTTTTAGATTTGATTCAATGTCCTGCAGCAGTTTAGTGTCCAGCTTTGCAGAGACGGGCACAACGGGAGACCTGGTACGAGGCAGGCTTAAAGGGATAGTTGGGGTGTTTGTCAGTGGGGTTGTATGAGGTACATAGTCAGTGCATTACCTACAGTAGATGACGGTCAACACACCGCAGTTTGGAAGCAGACAGGAGTACCAGCACGGGAGCAAAGCAATGTACTGCTGTGGACGGGGGCAGCAACACGTATTTTAGACACCTAAAAAAATCAGTAACAGTATAATTGTGGGAACTGAAGCTGTTATATCCATCTATGCTCTCTTCAAAGCCACCAAACTCCCTTGAAAACAAACAGTAATTTGACCTCTCAGAACACGGGAGAACTGTAGCTGGTCTACCGCTGCCTCCATCGGTTAGTTTGTTTGTGTTACTGAGTGACTTTGGTGAATCTGAACTAACCCTTTAAAACACCAAAGTCACACAGTAACACAAACTACTAGAGATGCACCGATATCGGGTATCGGGTCCGTTACTGTGCTCATGTACTCGTACACGCAAAACGGCTCCGATACAACGGCACCGATACCACTTTACGGCAGCGTGACGTTAACCTCTCATCACCATCTTTCAGGTCCTATCGCACGCGCTCACGCTCCACCTCCCCGACGGTGCGGGCAAGACGGGCCGGTGGTGCGCCCGACCCCGCGGCGCCAGGATCCCACTTCAGCCAGCGCGCCGGCCCTCAC
>CAKAKR010033989.1:0-13383 GCA_916700685.1 Adelosebastes latens
GAATTTATATCTATGTATTTATTTGTTACATTTCATTTTACAAAGTTAGGAAAGCGATGATTAAGTCAAGCCTGATATATTACTTTACACGTAAAAGAATGATCCCAGTCACTTCCACACAGCGAGGCATACAGCTTATTCAGGTTTTTAATATTATAATCTGTACTCTGTATCGGTATAATTATTACTCTTATCAACATAGGAGTGGACAAATATGCTGCTTTATGCAAATGTATGTATATATTTATTATTGGAAATCAATTAACAACACAAAACAATGACAGATATTGTCCAGAAACCCTCACAGGTACTGCATTTAGCATAAAACAATATGCTCAAATCATAACATGGTAAACTGCAGCCCAACAGGCAACAACAGCTGTCAGTGTGTCAGTGTGCTGACTTGACTATGACTTGACCCAAACTGCATGTGATTATCATAAAGTGGGCATGTCTGTAAAGGGGAGACTCGTGGGTACCCATAGAACCCATTTTCATTCACATATCTGGAGGTCAGAGGTCAAGGGGACCGCTTTGAAAATGGCCATGCCAGTTTTTCCTCACCAAAATTTAGCGTAACTTCGGGGCATTGAAGTTCATAATCATTATTATAGTGTATAAAACAAACATTTGTTTCCAAGAGATACAAACTTGTCACAATTACAATCCAAACACACGTGAAATTGCATTGACATCTGTGGCATCTTTGGTTTTCTATCCCCCAAAAAGGGGGTGCGGCCTTGACGTTTCACGAAGTACCAGTATGTGTGTGATGTATGGGTGGCATGTGGCCTTCATGAGAGTGATGGTGTACTGCAAGGCCATAGTGAAGGCCGATATTTCAACAAGTGCTGTTTCACATTTCGTATTCAGCTTTTCTAATTCAATATATCAAACTCTGCATGAAGCAGAGAAGTATGAGGATCATTATCGAAACTAACACTGAAGCCTTTCTGAGAAAAAGGCAAAAAAAAAAGAAAGGTCAAAAATGGGACATGCAGTTTGTTGTTTGGAAGTGACCATGTGACTTTTGCAGACATAAAGCATTTTTTGTCAGCAGCGCTATCTCCCTGGATCTGGGGTTACAATATGGCTTTTGTAGTCATGCAGCACTGAAAGATCTAAGTCACTTTGATCCTGCTTAATAGAGTTTGGTAAATGATCTCAGTATGGGAGCTCCACCTCCTGCGCGCACACACACACACTGTGGTGGACACACTCACAAAGACTCACTCATGCTTGTACACACATACATAAAGAATCAGACCGTCACACAGGTGAAAGCTTCTCTTCTTGCGGATCGTTGAGCCAAGCGTTCAAGCAGAAAAGTAGAAAATGTGCTTCCTCTCAGAGAAGACTGCTCTGTGCTCTCTGCAGATTCTGCTTTTTAACAATATCACTCTGCAGCTCTGACGCACATGTCTGTTATAAACATGCACTGCAAATAGTTTTCATACAGGAAGTAAACAACTTTCTATGAAATGACATTGCTGGGAGGTGTTATTGTAACACAAAGCCATACAAAAATGCCTGAGAGAGTGGGTGAAGGAGCCACAGGGAGCCGGAGAGAGGGAGGGAGTTTGTCAGAGAGCATTTATCTGTGGTATGGTGATGACTCTTTTCCTCCAAGCTCTCAGCAAACTAAGCGCTTCCTGCCTTTTGAGTGCATGTGGCCATTTTTGTCCTTGAAACTAAAGCACATGCAATGAATTACAAGCATTTTAAAGAGCTGTCAAGAAACAAGAGAGGGCTGGTTAGACGAGAGGAGGTGAGGAGGAGGAATTTGAAGCCGCGCTGTGGGAGGAAGAGGAGCGGGACAAACAGAGAAATGAAAAAAGTGCGGAGTAGCTTCTGAGCCTTTGATGTTAGCGGCGGCAGAAGAGGCAGCTCTCGCCACTACAGGCGGGGCAGAAGGATCAGTGAGGGACTTCGAGATAAAGTCTACGCTCACATTATCTATGAAAACATTTACACAATAATACCTGTCCAATGATAAGACAGCAAGCATGAATTATACTGTTGTAATTAACAACAGTCGGAGGTGGGACCAAGTCATTGTTCTGCAACTCACAAGTCTCAAGTCTTTGCACTCAAGTCCCAAGTCAAGACAGGCAAGTCTCAAGTCAAGTCCCAAGTCAAGAGAGGCAAGTCCCGAGTCAAGTCCCAAGTCAAGACAGGCAAGTCCCAAGTCAAGTCCCAAGTCAAGAGAGGCAAGTCTCAAGTCAAGTCCCAAATCAAGACAGGCAAGTCCCAAGTCAAGAGAGGCAAGTCCCGAGTCAAGTCCCAAGTCAAGACGGGCAAGTCCCAAGTCAAGTCCCAAGTCAAGAGAGGCAAGTCCCAAGTCAAGTCCCAAGTCAAGAGAGGCAAGTCTCAAGTCAAGTCCCAAGTCAAGAGAGGCAAGTCTCAAGTCAAGTCCCAAGTGAAGAGAAGCAAGTCCCAAGTCAAGACAGGCAAGTTCCAAGTCAAGTCCCAAGTCAAGAGAGGCAAGTCCCAAGTCAAGACAGGCAAGTCCCAAGTCAAGACAGGCAAGTCCCAAGTGAAGACAGGCAAGTCAGCATGCTAACATTCTCACAATGTCAACTTTAACAAGCTGCTGACGTGTAGCAGGTATAATGTTTATCATGTTCACCAGCTTAGTTTAGCATATTAGCATGCTAACACTGTCTGTACCAAATATGATGGCAATCCTGCAATAGTTGCTGAGACATCTCACTCAAAACCATAAATGTCAACCTCATGGTGGAGCAAGACGAAAGGTCAGGGGACCACATGTGAATATCTGTACTGAATCTGATGGCAATCCATCCAATAGTTATTGACATATTTCAGCCTGGACCAAAGTGGTGGACCGCCAGACAGAGCCACGCCACTAGCATGAATACAAGTTGGAATGGTTGTTAAAATTTGATGTGTTTAAGTTTGCTAACTTTGTCTGAAACGCCTGGCAAGATGAACTATTTCATCTATCTAAAAATTATTTGAAATAGTTTTCTTTATTTTCTTTTTTGTAGTATTGTTTAATGTGTATATGCAACATTCTTCCTCCACCTGGGGGAAGAATACAAAACAGACAGAGCCAACTTTCCCACCAGTAGCATATGAATTCTACTGCCAATATGGTGCAATTGTCATCTGTTGCAACATGGTTCTCTGTAAATCTCTATAAATGTGGCCTTGATCCCCGGGGAAGGGATAGCTTGGCCTCCACACCCGCCACGGATCAGCAGGCTTTCCTCTGTACTCCCTGTGGATCGGTTTCAACTGGAAGCCTGGAGGACAGGTGCTTCACTTGACCTGCACTGTCAGGACAAATTCAGAAAGGGCGCACAAGATACCCATCTCTCTGGGAATGCAAAAATGCGAAGGTATTCTCAACTGTTTAACCCCACATAATTGAATTCCGCTGACCCTGAACGCACCCTTGCCCCGCCTGGCCCTATGTCAGGTACGGTGCCTTCAAAGGGAAACGAACACATGTGTGTGTGTGTGTGTGAGTGCTCTTTTATAGCCGGCGGTGACTCACTGCTCTCCATTGTAATGGATGCGTGGCTACATTGATGGCACGACTTAAAAGAGCTGTGTACATTTGCAGCTCCTTCAGTGCCCTGGTGGTTTTTCGGAGGGACAGACAATAAAAAACGCTCGAAAAGAAGAGCGAGACAAAGCCTGTATCATTACCATTTCAGCTAAGTGTGTGTTTATGTGTGTGTGTGCGGCCATTTCAAGTTTTTCCACCACTTTTGTCTGAGATCAATGAAATGTGTGAATGTGAGAGCACACACAAAAATATTGGTGTAAGAGGACAAGCCCTGACTTTAATGTGAGATTTGGTAACGCTGTTTGTTCCTTCTTCCTCTCCAACTCGCCCCGTCTGTGGGCCGGTTCAAGGAGAAGTCCAGTAGTAATGCCTTTACCATACTGCATTGTGTGTGTGTACTTAGCATGTGTGTGTGTTTGCATGCTCTACATACTGTAGGCGTGCTACAAAGAAGTTAAGCAACTCTTTTGCACAAACACAAAGGCGGTGACTGGATGGGTGAAACGGTGACAGTGGCAGAGTGTGCACTGAAGTAACGGATACTTTCTCTTGTTATTTGCACGAGGAGAGCTATGAATGAATGTGTTGTATAACGTTCACGAATTCCAGACCTGGTCTAATGACTTAAAAAGAAGGGGGCCCGGCAGGATTAAGAGATTTGCCATGTTTCCCCCTACCTGCCTCTCCCCTTCTTCCCAGTGCCCTAAGAAACATCTCAACAGCCATCTCTTGTGGAAGCAGAAGCGTGGACGAGACAGCACCAGCCCCTGCTTCCTGTGCTGCAGGGCTGCAGCTTTGTCAGATCCCCCTGCTCAGGAGAAACCATTAGCTTGTCTGATAGGTTGGACACACGCGGGGGTCCGTTCAAGGCGAGAGCCAGAGGCAACATGGAACCGTGGTCTCAGATCACTAGAGGAAGGAGACGATAGAAAGGCAATAGCAGCGCAGGCTGAGCTGATGACCATATGGAAGTACAAAAGACGAACATGTCTTGACAGCAGATCTGTGTGAGCTGGCCACATAAAGGAATGTGAATAATCTCCGTATCAACAGTGCTGAGAATGTTTCTTATGTTATGCGCAGGCTTTAAAGTTTGTCCCTGAATAGCCTTCTTTTTTTTGGTACGCAAGCAGCAGTTAATCACAGAAAAGTCAGCGTTCTTTTCAACAGGCGCTGTGGCAAAGCAGGGGGAAATTGTGAGCTTATAGCGATTTCATCCATACTTTTATATGACTGCCAGTGTTGCCGAGGGGCAGATAGGACGGATGGCAACGTGATTCTACTGCTGTTTATGTCGGGGTCTCATATGGTGAACGGGAACTTGCAGCAAAATGCAGAGCAGGCCTTCTCTACTGCTACTCTCACCGTTACTGTATTGTAAAAGAATTGGGACTTCAGCGAGTGAATTTGTTCTGCCAAATGTGTGGGTTTATACCATAGACTGTATATACAGATGGACGACGCATCTCCACTTCCTACCATTGTAATGCGAAGCCAAAATATCCCCGATACGGGAGCTGCCTTCTTGAGATTATAATGTCATTTGGCACCAGAGTCTGCGCAGTAGTGATTGTTAAGTTATACTGAATTTTCATGATATGACCCCTTTAAGTTACACTAATTATTAATCTAATCAAGAGTTCTCACACAGCAAGGAGTTTAGAGGTTTGATATGAGACAAAAAAAGCTCCAGGCACCTGGACACACGTCAGGAAAACATATGAGTATATTTTTTTATATACATTTATGTTATGCCACATATACAAAAGCAAAGCCATGCCCAGCAGCATCTCTGACAATGTAAAGCAGTGAGGAGCCCCGAGGAGCCCTGGACAGGCTGTTATCTCATCCAGGGAGATAGGAAGTATGGACAGGAAATCTAGAGGGAGGGGGAGGAGAGGGCCCATATGGGAAGCGCAGTGTAAACAGTCTCGGTTTTTAATCATCCCGGCTCACGTTCCGGACTGGACGCGCTTTGATGTTCTCCCTCAGCGCCGCCTCCGCCCTCCCATCCCTCGCTCCCAAACGGCCGCGCTGAGGGCCAGCCGGGTAAAACGTGCAGATAGTGGCCTCGGACAGTCGAGGGCTCAGAGAGAGACGAGAAGGCATTCAGTACCTTGTGGGACACCGAGGAGGGAGAGGAAGGAATGTGAAGTGGCGCAGAGTTAACTGGTGTTCAGTCAATTGCCTGCCCTGCCTTAATTATAGCTGATGTATTTAAGGGAGCTCTCAAAGGTCAATTCAACATTTCAAAGCACAAAGGCACAAAAATACAGCGTGGGGAAGAAAAGCAAGTCAAGATGGCTTTGAGCAAAAAAATAGGTGGAGCTCTTGTGATGTCCTTTATGGCACAGCGCCCATTGGAGGATAAACTCCAGCTCCTTCTCTCAACAGAGGACAGTTGACAATCCTCTCAAGTTCAAAGTTATCCCAGAAGCCTTTGCACTTCTCCTCCGGTCATAATGCAAGCTTCGTTTTTGGAAAGGGGGGGGAGGGAGTCAAAATTCCTCGGCACTTGTATTTGTCCAAATAGTGCTGGCCAGACCCCAGCCAGTGTTCCAATGAACGTGTTCATTCAGAGGACAGGGCATACTTCCAGGGAGATCACAGTTTAATAGATCAGAGGGAGATGTGTACCAAAGTAAAGTCTTATGACTTGAATACACTGAGGGGAACTAGGAATTCCTTCTATCCCGAGCACTCTGAGTTTGTCCTGTAAGCAAACATAATCAAAACAGGATCAAATAACTCCAGTTCTGCCTCTACAAAACTTACTATCATCAAAAGGCTACAAGTAGGGCTGTCACAGATAACGCGTCAGCGCTAATTCGTTTTAACGTCACTAATTGCTTTAATGCATTAAGATACTGGCATCATATGAAACTAGAAAAACCTAAGGAATCCATTGATACCAACCATGTCATACTAGCTTGTCAAGACGGAGGCTAAATAACACTCCAAACTTACGCTAAATTTTGGCGACAAAATACTGGCATGGCGATTTTTTTCACTGGGGTCCCTTGACCTCTGACCTCAAGATATGTGAATGAAAATGGGTTCTATGGGTACCCACGAGTCTCCCCTTTACAGACATGCCCACTTTATGATAATCACATGCAGTTTGGGGCAAGTCATAGTCAAGTCAGCACACTGACACACTGACAGCTGTTGTTGCCTGTTGGGCTGCAGTTTGCCATGTTATGATTTGAGCATCTTTTTTTATGCTAAATGCAGTACCTGTGAGGGTTTCTGGACAATATTTGTCATTGTTTTGTGTTGTTAATTGATTTCCAAAATTAGACACGTCTAATAAAACAGCAAGATAGCCCAAGGCTCAGAGGAGCGACATGTTAACTAAGATCAGTATGTGGCCAAATTGACAAGTAATAACTTATGAAAAGTAGTTGCAATGCTTCAGCGTGGTCCAGAGTCGAATCTGAGGTCTGACACTCCTACAATGCACTTGTTGAACTCACAGACAGCAATTAAGCTCACTAGAAGACAATTTGGCTTTGCGGTCACGATAATACACGAAGTCTGGACAGAGAGCGCGATCGAAGATAGAAAAAGGACAAAGACAGAGTGAGGAAGAGAATCTATGTATGGAACTCAACCTCCTTTCCAGCCTTCATCTCTCCCCCCCCCTCCCATCCACTGGAAGACAAGAACATAAAGCGGGACCGTAAAGCAGCCTGCAGAGGCAACGGGGACCTGTTGGAACAGGCCTGAGCTGCAACAAAGAGCATCATGCGGCATAACACCACCTCTGTGCACTGTGGGAACAGCCTGTCTGACAAAACTATACCTTCCTAGCCTCGGACAGAACCACAATCAACGGTCTGACTTGGGGAAACAAGGAAACAGGAGAGCAGACAAAACCACTACAGACTTTTTAGCCAGCAGAAAGCAAGAAAAAAGTCAGTTTGAATGTGACACTGGTGCAACGTTCTTCACACTTTTTAGGGAAATCCGGGAAGATATCACTTCTACAATCTTGATCAAGCTCTGTCACCCATGTGCTACCTTACAGTATGTTGCTGAAGCTCTTTGCTGAGACATACAGGGGGTTAATATCTTATCACGTATTTCCTCTACAGCACATTTGTGTCTGGAACACTCTGCAAGGTTTTATGGGGAAGAAAAGTAAAGCTGGAAATCCTAGAAAGCTGGAAATGTCTTTAATCTCACCTGCACTGTGATATGCATCCATAACATGTTGTCAACCTCCCACACAGACACATTAAAGCCAAAAGGAGAAGAAAAAACAGCAATGGCCTTTTCACAGTGCCTGATACTGGGCCTTCTCTGTGGAGAAGCCATGTAAATCCTTATCAATTACAGCTAACTGCATGCATCTGGCTTGCCATTCACAAAACCTCCCACGCCTGCTGAGTGAGAAGAGACAAGACCCTACAGTATACCTCATATCTGTCGTCCCGTTTCTCCGGAGACGGTAAATAAATCGACACAGCCGAGGGGAACCTTAATCCACTCCTGAATCCTAAATATGCACGCTGAATAGAGCGCATACTTTACGTTTGCAAGGTAACGGCGTGCTTTTTTTTCTAAATGGTAAAGAAAAGAAAAAAAACACTTTTGCTTAAATTATAGGTTTGCATGAGTCTAAACATGATTTGCAGTGTTGTCTAACAGTCTTCGACCACACCTTGATATTAAAAATGTTGGAAGAGCATCACGCTGCAAAACAAATCTGTCATCTTTGAAAAGAAACACATTAAAAAAAAGGTTGGCAACCTCAACCAAACCCATGTTTTTCAGGGGATACGTAAAAATAGACTGAAAACAAACTAACCTCAATAACACCTGTATGTCATCACTATTGTTCGAGGAATTTTCTGTCATCACATGCGGAGTGTGGTATTTTGAGCAGCAGCTCTCGGAAAGATGCAGTAACCCACGGTCACTACAGTATGTTTGATGGCGTATAGCAACAAGTGCTGGTGTTAACATCATTTGGTTTATCAGACAGTGGATGCTGTGTAAACTGTTTTTTTAGGTTAGAGAAACATGTGGCGCCAACAGTCACTCCACAGAGGGATTGATGCACTGAAAGGCAGGACAGTGTGTTCTGAAAAGTCATTTTTAAATGAAGGCTTTTTATATTTGACTTTTTCTAATCTGGTTTTGAATGATTGATGTTGAATATTTTCCATTCGGACTGCCTATATAAGCTTGGCACAACCAATATTTTCCTTTGCCATACAAGTCTAAAGGGATACTATGATTAGCGCTTGATTCTCCTTTTTTATTTGTTTATTTTTTCTCTTTTTTCTGTTTATCTTTCTTGTCTTATGAAAACTCTATGCCATATCACATGAGCGTATGCTCTTAAGTTTGTTAAGTTAGTCTTTGTCAGTGAATTATGAATGAGTCTTCTTGATATTTGCATAACCGATGGGTGTTTATGGGATGCATTGTTGTCAAGTACTTTGCTAAACTATGTCTCTGTTTTTTATTATGTTTTACTATGTCTAAAATGATTGAAAGATACATACAAATACTGTATTTTACTGTAATTATTTCATGTAATATTGCTGCCTGGAGAATGCCACTTTTCAAGCCCCTGGAGGGCTTTCTCCTTCACATCCCCTTGCAAATTATATATTGTATCTTTTTCATTTTTTTATATGTGTAAGTAAACAAACAAACAAATGTTGAATTATTACTCTCCAGTTGACACCATTTAACGTCATCAGTATATTTTCAATAACGTAGGATGGGAGAACATTCAAGTTTAATAATACTGATCTAGTCTCTAAATGATCTGTCCATTTACACAGATAGAAGAGCAGCAGAACATCTACAGTAGGGCTGTGTATTGGCAAGAGTCTGGCGATACGATACGTATCATGATACAGGGGTTACGATTCAATATATTGTTAGTAAGGCAATATATTATGATCTAATTTTATTAAATCTGTCATAGTATAAAGAACACACCACCTTATGCATTAAATCTGAGTAAAAAAGTTGACCTTTTTATGTAATCAGAACAGTGGGATCTGCATTTGCATTTACCAAAGTCATCCAACATCAGAGCACTACTTTGAGAGGGCACATCCACTGAGAGGATGCATCTCTTTGCAACTAGATAAAGTATTGACTGAGTTCATCTTTGCATGCAAACTATTAATTAAAAAAAATACAGTATCACAAAACACAATATCATGATATTTTCTTACACCTCTAATCTACAGTGACACTGTCAATGGGAGGGCCCCCCTGATCAGATCAACAGTATATCAAAGCACCAAGGATGCCAAGTGGTAAGGCTGTCCATCCAGACCAAATATTCCCACAATTCCACATTGCTTAAGTGTCTTTGAGCAAGGCATTGGATTCCTAACAGCTCTGAGGGAGGTATTCACATGCAGGGGAGCCTGTAGGAACTTTAGGCCCCCTGACACAGCTGAACAACAGCTCTGACAACAGGTGCACCCCTGGAACCCAGTCCAGTGAGTCCAGCAGGCTGCATGTATGGAGGTGAATGATGAGTGAGAATGCAACACAGATGTTCTTATATATATATATGACACCTTACCTGCATTAGTTTCCCGTCCGCGTAGCCGGCACTTCCTCCCACGAACACCCCCTCCAGAGTGATGAGCTTGCCCGCCGGCTCGTGGTTCAGCAGTGCCACCTTGATGAGCGCTCGGAGGGCCGGCCGCTCGGACTCCAGGCCCGGCTGGCCCAGCACCACCTGCAGGGCCGCCATGAGCGAGCCACGGCCAGAGCCCGGCCAGGCGCCGCTGGGGGACGGTCATGGCCTCGGCTGCAGCGGCGGTGCCCGGCCGCACATGGTGGACTTCAAAGCAAGGCGAGCACCCGCGGATAGACAAACGGAGAGAAGAGTTAGAGATAGTTATACGTCCACACTTCTTCTTTCTTTCTTTTCCGACTAAACAGATCCTTTTAAAGCCGGAGGAGGACTGCCATCACAACTCAAAACTTCCATTCAGCACCACAGTTCAAACTTTATAGAAATGCCTCTCAGTGCGCACATGGAGCAAATAAAGCCTGATATCTTCCGAGATACAATCAACTTTTCTCCAGTGTCATTAATGTGTGTGCATGCTCAGAGGCACCGTGCAGACACGCTGTGTTGTGTTGGGAGCTTGAAGTGTGCATTGGTCTGCAGGACATACACAACTAATGTCCTCATTTGGTTAAAGTTGAGCTGCGGTATCCTCTCCCAGAAGAAGAGCAGGCATATCAATCTTCATCCGTATCCAAACTATTACTGTGCACCAGTCACTGAACCTCACATTCAAAAGATAGCACATCCTGCAGGCGCCACGTTTTCTGCATAATTCCACAAGAAAAGAAGAGAAGAAGAGGTTGAACTTCAAAGGCTGTGTTACAGGTGTCCACCGGGGACTTGTGAGGCATGGTGACAGATTGTGCACTGCCAAAAAAAAAAAGTTGGGTAATATTTTTTTACGACCCAAAGAGTTGCGAAAAATAATCCTCGAAGAAATTCAGCACTAATTATTAACCAAAAGCAAATGGACCCGGTGCCTTACTTCACGTGTAATTATGCTGAGCGACTTCTCTAACAAGACCCATCAACTTTTAAACCAACTCGCTGTAAAAAATCACCACACAGGCATTCCCCTGAGTTCAGTGGCTCCTCTGCACTGTAAGAAATTAGATCCGATCCTCCTGAAGAACACTGAGGGGAGAAAAAATGAATTGTTTATCAAATCATCAGCGATTACAGACTACAAGAAAGAAAAAGTTACGGAATAAAAGTGGTCCAAACTCCTCGTGAGCTCCATTTAAAGTGTATAAAGTGGAGAGACACCGTGTACAGTTATGACACCGTCCCTAAAGTCTGTCTACCTCCCGGACTGTCTGTCTCTCTGTCTCTCCCCTGGGATCTCATTGACACTCTCTACCTGCTCACTGTCCTGCTGCCTTCAAGTGCTGTGGGACATTTGTTTTTTTTTAGAGAAACGATGCACATGTAGCCTACGACTTGATGCGTTTAGGGAAGGATGGAGTTCTACCTTGTAAACAAATGACTTTACAGGTTATTTAAGTTATTATTATGACGCTACTATAAAAAATGCAATGAGTAAAAGTTACACAAGTAGGCTATTTACACCTATTTTCACGCAATGTGCAGTCTTTGATAATAAACAGATATCAAATACCACTTTCGTCAACTTTTTTTCAACACTTGCATGTTACATAATTTTAAAAATAGTTAAACTAATAATGTAAGAGGAGCTTCCGAGTAGCACCTGAACGCCACATTGGAGGCTGAGGGCGGAGCTGATGAAAACCGAGCCAGTGGCTCCCTCTAGTGGACACAAGCCTACAGGGCAACACCTGAAGACATAATAATTAAATACACTGAATGCTGAATTATCGGGAATATATTTAATTCTAATACTTTTACACACTTGCCTTTAAAAAACATGTCAGTTAGTCGTCTTAAAAACACTGCACCTCTCAAGTTATGTAGTGAAAAATAAAAATGTGCGGAAATGCAACCACCATTTGGTCACCATCACAAAGCAAACTATCACTAGTACATTTAATAATTATATTTTCATACAATTCATTCAATATTTTCTCCCCCATTGCAGCGGTTTGATACAATTTGCTACGACAAACGCTACCAGTTATGCTATTAAAAACAGACTAAGTCATTTTAATGTGCACATTAAAATGGGGAGAGGCTATAAATTATAGTTAAAATTACAATTCTTTAAAAACATCACAAGTTGGTTACATTTTAGATAATACTGTGTTAAAAATGTAGAGGTAAAACCTTTCTTTAAAAATATACCGTGGTACAAGTAATTCCCTTTCTTATAGAAACAAAAATTTGACTGTTACAAAGTTAATAATAAAGAAAATGCTCTATGAAAATACACACAAATGTACAATATAGAACTACTTATGCAATTTTTTTTAAATTAAGATTTAAATAAGAACACATCAATAAACATCTGCACAACAACAAATCATTAAAATGGAGAATAAATAAAGTGGTGATAGTGAGAATTTAAGATCACATCCTGAAGTAGTGAATCAAGACTCCCTGTCACATGCCACTCAAATCAACAAGTTGAGATCTAAAACGAGAAATAACTGTCAGTAAACTAGTTGCAGTGATGACTTGAATATACATTCAAATGTTAAACGCCTTTCCTTCCACTAGTTTTATTCTGACTGTGCTCTCTAAATGTTGTCTTACCTAAAGATTTGGTGTACTTCCTGCTCATCTGCTGTTGTAGGCCTGACTGGTGTCCCTCAGAGTGTCGTTACCTCGAGATCTATGACCTCAATGTACTTTGCTTCATCATTGGTAACCTTGCCAGGGCACAGAGGAAACCACAGCAAATAATGTATAGGTTGTAGCGGGCTCAGTTTTAAAGCTAGACTGAAGATACTGGCATCATATGTAACTAGAAAAGGAATCCATTGGTACCGACCATGTCATACTAGCTTGTTGGGGAGGAGGCTTAATAACGCTCCAAACTAAATTTTGGCGACGAAAAACGGTCATGGCCATTTTCAAAGGGGTCCCTTGACCTCTGACCTCAAGATATGTGAATGAAAATGGGTTCTATGGGTACCCACGAGTCTCCCCTTTACAGACATGCCCACTTTATGATAATCACATGCACTTTTGGGGCAAGTCATAGTCAAGTCAGCACACTGACACACTGACAGCTGTTGTTGCCTGTTGGGCTGCAGTTTGCCATGTTATGATTTGACCATATTTTTTATGCTAAATGCAGTACCTGTGAGGGTTTCTGGACAATATTTGTCATTGTGTTGTTAATTGATTTACAATAATAAATATATAC
>CAKAKR010033990.1:0-20395 GCA_916700685.1 Adelosebastes latens
CATCTGGATCAGCTGTCAGTCAGCTTTAACAGCTGTTTGTGTCTGAACTGTACTAGTACTAATAAAGACAAGTGCTCTTTATATTATTTATTCATTATTAGCGTCTGTAGTTATTGATATTCTGATTGTGAGTTAATTATTTAATAACTCAGAATATGAGTATGGTGTCTTTTGAACACTGGACATTATTTATTAGGCTAAAGGGAAAATGTAAATGATGTAACTCATATCAAACCGACGTTCAGGAATTATCAGCCTCATGTGACTGAATGGAAATGAGGATAAATGATGTAAAAGGTGTTTGTTGCTGACAGACAGACTCTCCTTCTCTCTCTGACTTTAATAGTATCATTAATAAAAGTTAACGGGGGAAATAACAGATCATGAAAAGACAAATCATTATAATAAATGAAGAAAGTTATTTTAAGTCCATTTGTCAGGTATTATAAACCCCTCTGACTGTCAGGCTGCTTCCCTGACAGTGTGTGAAGGAGAGATACTGCAGGTCCTTCTGCTGCTGTTCAGAGCTACAATTAACACAGATTATAACTAGATGGTGAATCAGAAGACAACTTAACTATAAAACGTTTAATCTGTGATCTGTTTTCACACCGGTATAAAACTCCAGTGATGTTGAGAGGTAAAGTTATCAGATCAGTCCGATCAGCAGCAGCGTCCAATCAGTAACTGATATCCAATAAGGGGGCGTGTCGGTCGGTAAAAGACTTCCGTGGAGGATGCACTGGTGTATCCTCGCTCCTCGCTCCTCCGGCAAGCCTCCTCGATCCTCGATCCTCGCTCCTCGCTCCTCGATGCACAAAAAAGGGCTTTGGAACGGTCTTCAAGATGGCGCACCAGAACAACTTCCGGTTCAAGCGAGGATCGAGGAGCGAGGAAACGAAAACTAAGAGCTTTGGCATGCACCCTAGATATTCTCAGAGCTAAACTAACTCTTCTGTAGTGTGGAGTGAGCGCGCGTTCATGTCTAGAGGTGGAGCGAGTACGCGAGAACTCGCGCGCTGTCTGAGTGAAGGCAAGCAGGCAGAGGAGCGGGGACGCCGGCCACACGCGAGCGCGCATATGCGAACGCGCATGTGTCCCGACCCGGTACATTTATACGCTTAAAAAGTTCCAAACAGTCCCTTTAGCAGAGAAATCCTTCCATCAACATTAAAACAATAACATATTATATCCAGTTCTTTTATACCACAGTATTGGGCCAAATAAAAAGTTGATTATGTGCAGTGGTTGCAATATCAGCAGTTAACAGTTGGGAGAGTTGTGTCAACATCAACATGTAAGGTGCAAAGTGCATTGTCACTTTAATATCTTACGGTCTAATTATTCACACGCTGAGAACCAACCAGTAACTTCTCTCTTAGTGTATCTAGTGTTTCTGATGTTTTCTATTACACGTGTATAACTTGTTCTGTCACTTTCACTTTAAATGTGCTACTGCAGCTCTGACCTATTGCCCATTACCTCTGGTCGACGGTGTGTGTTTGAGAATTGGCTCCGAGAACCACTGACGCAGCCAAATGAACAGCCGGTGTTGTGAAAGAAATGACTTCCATTATCTTGACTGGTGAATGGTCACCCCGTGCGGCGTAGTGCGGCCCTCTGGTACTCTTTAACTTAATGAATTAAGTGGGCAGATAGCCAGCGGAGGAGCGAGCACAAACCCCTTCCTTAAGTGTTCCCAGTTACTTCAATGTCAGCCAAATCTCACAACCCACACAAAGGATTAATTCCTGCAGGAAATACAGTAAAGTGTCGGTCGCGTGTCGTCCCTCAAGGACAAAAAAAACTGTTCAGCGGACAGTTTTGGATGTCATCAGCATAAACAGCATTCACTTCCTCCCGTTTTCCCAGACATGGTATCTAATGATCTGTCACTGTCACTGACGGTCCTGAGAGGACGACCTCTGCTCTGTGTCGTGTTACTTTAGACCAAAATTAGACTGAAGGAAAATTCTTTTATGTTTTAATATTTCTAGTATAAACAGCATAACGTCTCCATGTTCTGGAAGTAATGCATGAGAACTGACCGCCCTCGTAAGAGCTCAGTGTAATGAAAAGACTGCCTGACCTGATATAAAGGTTTGTTACGACACTATTAGCCACTTCTGCATTGCCTAATTTATCACACAGACCAACAGAGAGCCGTTAATCCATTTACTATGACAACCCCAAATAAGAGCGTGCCCTCTGCGAGAGTCAAACAAACAATAACCACACGAGGATAAGAGGAAATTGGCTGTCAACAAGGTTGGGATTCCTCCTTCCTCACCTTTCCCAACAATCACCACAGCGGCTCATCATCTCCGAGGCAGCCTCATTAAAACTCAATGCATCTTTAGACAGTGTTTTAAAGAGCTGAAGGAACTATGAGAAGCAGTCTGAGGCCCCCATGGGGTTCAGCGGGTTCACGCTCCTCGTTGGTATGCGTTCGGCCTGTAGCTCCGTCGGGGAGCCAACAGCAGCACCAGCGGGGGTCAAAGGAGAAGTGGGGCCCATTTCAAGGAGGAAGGACGGCATGTGATGACAGGTCATGCATCCTGACCACGGTGACAGCGATGATGTTGTGTTTGTTTCGGTGACACATCAAACGCTGACGGGGTTTTGCAACTGCTGTCTGAAAAATGTTGCAACTATGAAGTTGGGCAAGGATGCATGAAGAGAATGAATGGTGCCTTCAAATGGGGTCACGAGAAGAGTCCATATGAACGCCCCCCTCTTGTGGTATTCACGGCCTCGTAAGTGGAAAACCTAAGGAAACCATTGGTACCATGTCATGCTAGCCTGTCAGGAAGGAGACTAAATAACGCTACCAAGTTACGATAAATTTTGGCGAGAAAAAACTGGCATGGCCATTTTCAAAGGGGTCCCTTGACCTCTGACCTCCAGATATGTGAATGAAAATGGGTTCTATGGGTACCCACGAGTCTCCCCTTTACAGACATGCCCACTTTATGATAATCACATGCAGTTTTATAAATGCAGTATAAATATGTTATTGTCCCGTTCTAAAATGTTGTATTTGAATATTTCTGCATCCTGGGGTCTTGTGGTATTCACGACCTCGTAAGTGGAAAGTTTCTGAAAGCTCAGAGTTCACGAGTTGTGACGTGTTTTTATTGACGTTGTCAGAAACGGCGGAGGCCATGGAAGTCAATTTTCCGGTGCATAATAAGTTAAAGATAGGGTCGACGATGTTGGAAAGCTAGCATAATATGAAAGTAGCATCGCCTCAGGAGCTCCATCTAAACCCAACCCTGCCTTTAATATATTGTAATTTTAGTTGTATATTGTTTTTCTTCGTAATTTTATAATAAGTCTAAGGAAAACGTTGATATTCCATTTCCTGCATTATGTTACCCGCTTGCTAGCTTGCTAAATCATTAGACTCCGTGGCTTCTAGATGCCGACTGTAACGTTAATATTGCCGTTGCTTAGCAGCGGTGTTCTCACGACTTAACCACTTGAGTGCCAAGCATATATCGTGTACACGACTTCCCATGTTGTAAACACGGGTTTCATTTGAAGGCACCGGATATGAGCATCATGGGAGAATGTTTTCTCTTTTAATGTGTTTCAGTGAATTGAACACTGACAGAAAACTGTGCCCACATCAAGTCATTTACTGTTCTTTGAAGAGACGGTCAGAAATACAATACATAAATACTCAGTGGAACAAGATACAAAGTGAATATTCCTTCATTTCACAGTGATAAACTCAAGAATGTGAGTGAATCCACACACAGTACGTGATAAATTAAGCTGCGGAGTGTACAGCTGTTCAAAATGCAATCAGAAAACATGTACAACACTTAAAGTGAAACGGCACTTTAAAGCACATCTGTGAGACTAGAATATTCATGTGCAACACTCAAAAATGCTTCACCGAATGCTGGTGCACAGCCAAGCAGCATCGTCCTCCTCCTCATCACCCAGAGTGCAGACATGTGACTGTTCATGTGACACAGATGTGCATGCACCTGCAGAAACCTCCACCTCCTCTCTGCAGGCTACTCGCTGTAATGAGGCTCAGTGTGAAGCAGAGACCTCCACCACGACCTTCATGTCAACCTTTGTTTGTCTTCTCATCCACAGAATATCATCTATCAGTCCCGACCCGACTGGCGCTGTCCTCCTCGTCCCTCTGCATGGAGGCGTCCTGTCCCGGCAGCAGCCTGTTAGGGGCGTCACGCGAGCGCTGCACGTCTGCTCGACGCTCGGAGCAGCAGCAGCAGCAGAGCCCGGCGCAGAGGCGTGTGCGGATTGGCCGAGTGAGCAACACAAACATGATGCAGTTGGCGGCTCCCTGAGACGTGTTGCCGATTCCCTGTTGGGTCCAAACAAAAGTGGCAGTGATAAGTTATTACATTGGAATAAAAAGTCCCTGAGTGAGCTGAAAATGTGACAAAACCTCTTCATATCATTATCTGACAAAGAGATATCATATTATGAGTTCACATTTTATTATGAACTATTGTTTTATTACGTCAAATAAAGTATTTTACACACACACACACACACAGTATCAGTATGATGTCATAAAACTGTCCAGGAACATCATAAAAGTTTTATTACATTTTTAAGAGACGGTTTAACCCCTTTAAACTCTGACGGCCAGCCAGCGGGCCCGGCTGCTATTCTGTCTTTTAGAGGTTGTTGTGGGCTCAGTTTTCAAGGTAGAGTGAAGATACTGGTATCACGAGACTAGAAAAAACATAAGGAATCAATTGGTACCAACCATGTCACTAGCTTGTCAGGAAGGAGGCTAAATAAAAGCTAAATTTTGGTGAGGAAAAACTGGCATGGCCATTTTTCAAAGGGGTCCCTTGACCTCTGACCTCAAGATATGTGAATGAAATGGGTTCTATGGGTACCCACGAGTCTCCCCTTTACAGACATGCCCACTTTATGATAATCACATGCAGTTTTATAAATGCAGTATAAATGTGTTATTTTCACCTCTAAAATGGTGTGTTTGAATATTTCTGCATCCTGGGGTCCCTAAACAGTCTTAGAATTACATAAATTGTGTATCACTGTAAAGCTGAGACTCTTGTGGATCCAATGAGCCCAACTGTATTCATGTGTGATGATGTTAGTCCCCATAGGAGACATTTCATTGTAGTGAGACCATTTTTTTTAAACTTGACCTCACTGTATAAAATGACCTGTGGTGACCTCTAGGATAATCACAGCCTCATGGAACTTTACAACCACAAACTAGAGACCTAGAGCTTTCAGAGGATGGATGGCTTTCCTAGCTAAATTGACTATAAGGGGGTTTCCGAGCAGTTTACACAACAGAAGCGCTCGCCATCCAATCACTGAAAAATGAAATTCTTGCAGAAATCTCCAAAACGTCAAAAGTTTTTGATCCCAAATCACAGCATGGCTTTTTCTATGGTGTTCCTCAAGGTCTTGGTGTCTTAATGTGGTATTTTGGAGGGATTATTGATCATTTCTGTCAATTTTTGAGTTGTAAAAAATTGTTAAATTTAGCACCAAATCTGTGTAACAAATGGTATCAACCCAAAAATTGTTTTTTAACAACTTATGAGACATTATAAAGCATGGGAATGACCATCACTAACTTATATAATAATGTTCTAAACCCTTATGCACTTTCACTATTTATTTTAATTAATTAATTAATTAATTCATGTTTATTTCTGATGTATGACTAGAACAACTTGACACACAGTGTTGAGCAGCATCTCAAATTAATCTCCAGGTTTCCAGCTTTCAGTTGATGTACACCACTTCTATGTGACATCTACTGTTGACCTGCTATCTCCCCCTGAACATCCCCTTATCCCCCACCCCTACCCCTAAGGGGTTAATACATTTTAAAAAGTTATTACGCTACTTTTCAGATGTTCAAAAATATCAGTTAACACAGGAACTTTTCATGATGAATGTGTGATGATTCACAGACTTGACAGCCATCACAAGTTTAACAGCACATGAACTAATGATTGCACACATATACACCCACACGTATGTGCTGTCACACACACACACACACACACACACACACACAAAACAAGTCACACACACACATTAAAACATCTGAAGGGTGCAGCAGTATTAAAAGAAGAACTTTAAACTCACGTGTAGAGTGACCAGCACCGGGTTCTGTCTGGCTGGAGAGCCGGCCAGCAGCAGGATGAAGCGCACCGTGCTCCAGATACGCAGGACGATGAAGATGATGGGAATGAGTGTGAGCTTCATGTCAGCCATGGAGGAGAAGGAGTGGGACGGAGGCCTGTTGGCCAGGATGGGACGGTACTCGGACAGGGCAGCGTGCTGCGACAGACAGAGTAGATTTCATAATAGAATAAATAAAATATCTATATTTTAAAGGTGCTAAATGTGAGATTGGGAGGATTTCTATTGCCTCTGCATGGCTCCCAACATGGCGACGGGTACATAGCAAATAGTTGTTGCTCTGGGTATCGTATAGTGTATTTTTGGGGACCCACTTTTTAAAAATGACAAACCATCAATTCACAAGGCATTATCTCGAGTGAATTTGTGTGTAATGAACATTCCTGAACATTTTAACTGGCATTTCCGCATCACCTCATTATCTTGAACAGGTAAACCAGCCATTTCGAAGAGATATATACATTTGATAAATCACAACTTCATTTTATGCACGCGTTATTGAAAATGTATATATGTTAAATACTTTATAAATAAGACCAAATAAATGCATTTAGGCGGAGTTAACAGGCTATCTTATTCTTTTCATTTCCTCTCATCAGTAAAACTAACAGAACGTACGTCAGCCTTTTATATTAGATTCAATTTTACAAGTAGAGTTGTTCCAATATTGATACCAGTATCGGAAATGCGCCCGATACTGCCCAAAATGAACCATATTTTATTAACCCAGAAAAAAATAAAGTTGTTTAACTGGATTGTTTTATATTTTTTTATATTATTAATTTGTGTTCTTTGTAACTGACAAACTGAATAATATAAGAAAGTTCTAGTGCATTCATTCTCTCTATGTATTTATAGATAGATGACTTCCTTACAACATGGCAGCTGCTTGAGGCAGACGTGACCAAAGAACAAATATTTGCCAAGGAGGATGTGTCTCTCCGTCCCTCTGTGTTAATGTGCTCTTTGTTAGCTGGATATCTTCAAAAACAGACAACTTGGAGTTTTTTTTTTTTGATTTTTTTTAAATGAATTCTTAACATTTGAGAAAGAAAATATTTGATGTATATATATTCTTAATGTATTTCCTTGTATGTATATCAACAGAGGCTGTATATCACATGCTGTTTATATATTGAGTATTACGGCGATGCAACCAGAGGCCTTTTTTGAGTACCTATTTTTGGGGGGGACATATTTGTATATATATACTGGTATATATATATACACACATATATATATACTGGTATGTTCCTTATATACAATCATCTTTTTATGTACCTCTTTGTAGCCTTGATACGTTATTGATGCATATGTGTAATATGTTTAATATATAATGTATTCTCGTTAATATTTGATTGATAATTTGAAACAGGTGTGGTATTTCAGGTGTGTATTGTAGATGCATTATGGGTATTTAAGATTGCGTCTTTCTGCACTTATCAGATGTCTGAAGAAGAGTCTGTTGCTCAAAATGTCACAGCAATAAAAATCCTTATAACGGCAGCTACTTGGTGTGTAGATCTATCTATTTTATTCTGCTATATATATTTCTTTGATCCAGCACCCATCCTATCAGACACTGGATGTGCGTGTCTTTCTTTTTAATGAAGTATGTGCTCACTCAGTGATTTCTAGTTTTAACTGTATTATATTATAAAATTTATTTATACATTTATATGTATTTAATATTGTTCATTTTATATAAATAGAATTGAATATGAATATTATAAAACTTTGAAAGGTTATTCTTTTGTATTCCACTGTTCATGACTCTGCAATTGGGTGTCATAAGAGCAGTGAATGTAATCTGGGACCTGTAGCTAATAGGTGTCCTCACCGCTATGTGGATGTGCCTCTTGATCAGGATGTAGAGGACCGGCAGGGTGAGGTAAGCCAGGAACTCCCAGATCTTCCCGGTCAGCAGCATCCACAGGACCCGGTCGGGGGCGTGGATGCTGACCCAGCACCAGCCCACCGACACCTCTGACGCATCGTAGCCGATCTTGTTGAGGCACACGGCTGCGATAGTGATGGCCAGAGGAACACCCCAGCTAGACCGCAACACAGAGGGTTTATATTATTAAACATTAACTTCCTCAAAAAGATCAACTTCCTATCTTCAAACATCAAAAACAACACAGATGTTTGGTGGGTTCAACGTCAACAAATGTTGCAACGACACCATGTGATAGATTATCTTGTGCTTCAGGCGTGTGTGTGTGTTAGTACACACTGTTGCTTTAGCTCTGTGCATCATAAAACCACAAGATGATTTCTCTTTCAGACTCGATGTTCCCCCCCTGGAGCGCTACTTCTTCTCTTAAAACACCAATTTAACAAGAATAATTTGTGTGTTATGAACACAAGCCTCGATGAATGGCTCTGTTGTGTGATCTTCTTATTCAATGGAGCTTTGGAGAATACACAGAAACTAAATTAGAATGACAACCACAGACGCTGCATTGAGCGTCGAGGCGTACCCAGGGGTGAACATGTTCGTGTCCAAAAATAGATCAATTATACGGCGCTACGCCACAGAGAAACGACTCCCCTCTCACATCTTCACAATCAACATGAACAGCTCATTAATGTGCAGAAGGAAAAATGACACAAAGGATGAAAGATATGTGCCGATTCAGAGCGTTCAAAGTGAAGTCTAGCTTATAATAAAACAAGTAGCTTGCTGCTAAACCTGTTAACAACCTTCAAATAGATGCTTCTAAAACAGCGAACCCTTGTTTGATGAGGTTAGAGAGTTGTGTTGCTGTGATATTTAACTGTTTTTGTAGTTGGGGGGCCTAAAAGAGACACATGATATAATCTTTGCTCACCAGTAGCTATTGGGGAAGTCTGTCCAAAATATCATCACTTCATCATTTTACCCTGTTGGACATTTGTGTGAAATTGTCATATGAATTATTGAGTTATAGCCAAAAATGTGTTTTGTCACAGTGACCTTTGACCACCAAATTCTAATCAGTTCATCCTTGAGACCGAGTGGATGTTTGTGCCAAATTTGAAGAAATTTGATAAAGGCGTTCCCGAGATATCACGAGAATGGTACGGACGTGAGGTCACAGTGACCTTGACCTTTGACCACCAAAATCTAATCAGTTCATTTTTGAGTCCAGGTGGATGTTTGTGCCAAATTTTAAAGGAATTCAATCAAGGCGTTCCCGAGATATCACAAGAATGGGGCGGACATGAGGTCACAGTGACCTTTGACCACCAAAATCGAATCAGTTCGTCCAGGTGGACGTTTGTGCCAAATTTAAGACTGAAGACTGAAGACGTACTAAAAACACATTTAAATACAGCAGCAAAAAAAGTTGAATCCTTAAAGTACAAAAATGTTAAAAGAGTTACAATATTAGTTATTGAAAAGAACAAGCATGGATGGAGATGTGCTGATGCTACCTTTACAGATTTGAAGAAATTCCCTCATCCTGAGATATCGCATTCACGAGAATGGGACGGACAAGAGGTCACAGTGACCTTGACCTTTGACCACCTTGTCTTGTGAAAAAACAGATTTAGGCCATTTTACAAAGACAACTCAGAGCTAACATGCTTATTCAAGCCCAGTTTAAACAAATGAGATTAAGTAATCATTATGGACCAGCGTGGAAATACAATTTAATTATTATTAATAATAGTAATAAAGTAAGTCACATTGGTTGTCTGACTTCTTGCAATAGTAGATAAACAACAGGGGTGGAGCTTTGGAGAGTCTGGTTGTTATTATATAATCAGCTGATAAATGTTAAGATAAAGTTAATCTGTCAGAATACCAAGTTACTTTGTGCATCTTTTATTTTATGAACACATACAGATGTTCAGTAGCTTCTAGATTTCAATAGGGCAGATCCACGAGCCCCTTTATGGAGGAATACATGCCCAACTGATGGTGTTACCATGGAAACGTAGCTCTTAGCGCTGCGCTAGCTAGTGAGGCTAACTTTGTAGTCTTGAGAAAACTAGACCAGTGTAACACATAAACTAAGCCGAAACCAGCTCAGGCACTCCGTTTTCCAGTTTAAAGAAGCAAGTGGCCAACTTATTTTTATTTTGCTGTCTAAAATTAATGAAATAATACGATGTTAATTCGTTTTTTTAGGCGAACCTGCAGTTAATATCCCAAGATGCTTCACGGTATACCCACTTTAACTAACCTAGGTAACATAAACTTGTGTAACCTCTATCCCATAATTCACCAGTACCTAGTTACCATAGCAGCCATTAAGATGACTGGAATAGAATGCCCAACTGATGGTGTTACCATGGAAACATAGCTCTTAGTTAGTGAGGCTAACTTTGTAGTCTTAAAATTAGTCTTTCTTTATTTATATGAGCAAACTAGACACATAAACTAAGCCGAAACCACCTCATGTACTTTGTTTTCCAGTTTAAGGATGCAAATGGTTAACTTATTTTGATTTTGTTGTCCAAAATTGATAAAATAATACCATGTAGACTCGGTTTTTAGGCGAACCTGCAGTTAATATCCCAGGATGCTTCACGGTACAGATTGGCGGCATCCCACTTGAGCAGAATGCCCAACTGATGGTGTTACCATGGAAACATAGCTCTTAGCGCTGCGCTAGCTAGTGAGGCTAACTTTGTAGTCTTAAAATCAGTTTATCTCTATTTCTATGAGAAAACTAGACCAGTGTAACACACAAACTAAGCCGAAACTAGATCAGGGACTCTGATTTTCAGTTTAAGAAAGCAAACAGCCAACTTATTTTGATTTTGCTGTCTAAAATTAATGAAATAATACAATGTTAATTTGTTTTTTTAGGCGAGCCTGCAGTTAATATCCCAGGATGCTTCACGGTATACCCACTTTAACTTGGTAACATAAACTAGTGTAACCGCTATCCCATAATTCACCAGTAGTTAGTTAACATAGCAGCTATTTTAGAAACTCAAACTTTACCTGACAAAGTGGAAGAAGAACACCAAGCTGTCAGCGACTCTCTGACTGGCCCTCACGATGAAGACGTACAGGTACACGGCGATGGCCACGGTCCAGAAGAAGGAGCTGGTGTTGCTGAAGGTGGAGACGGCTCCCTGGATGATGCAGTCCAGCGAGTCCGTGCGGAAAACCCTCCAGACTCCGAAGGCGTAGGAGACCGCGGAGAGCCAGTCAGACACGGACAGGTAGACCAGCAGCCTCCGAGGAGTCGTCCTCAGATCCGACCAGATCACGTAGGTGAGGATGATCAGAGAAGAGCCCAGAAACGACAAGAAACACGAACACAACACCACCACCTGCTCAGAGAAGTACACCACCGTCTGGTTTCCTTCTGCCATCGTTAAAACTGTTAGTAAACTAGTGTATCATGATGTTATTCATCCACATAGTCAACTAGTATTCCGCCTTTAAAGCCAGGCGAGTCGAGCTGTGTTTAACAAACTTCATCCATTGCTCTTCAGGCTCTTGAGGCAGCCGAACTAAACTTTTCCTCCGTGTTTTAACCCCTCCCTCCCGGCTGCTCTCTTCATGCTCCTCGCTGCAAACAACCGGAACCCAAATAGAGAAGTCAGTCAGCTGGTGATGGGCTCATAACGGGCTATTTTTGGCTCTAATGGTCTTTACTTGTGTAACACATAGTCTGACTGCAGTCTATGGTGTAACCTTAGTAAAGCTATGACTGATTTGTCACTTTAAAACAGATGACAATATAGTTTTCCACATTACAACTAGGGCTGGGACGATTCACCTATCTCCTGATTCAATACTTGGGTACCGATTCGATATATATATTGCAATTCTACAAGTATTGCAATTCAATATTACAATTTATTGCGATTTTTGTTAACTTTTTAAACACTAGACCAACACTAGACCAATTTAAAATAGTGAAAAATTACCCAAGGTAATGTCTTTAAATGATTCTTGTTTTGTCCGACCAATACTGCAAAATCTCTTTAATATATAATATATTATTATTATTAGGGCTGTCAATCGATTAAAATATTAAATCAAGATTAATTGCATGATTGTCCATGATTAATCGCTAATTAATCACACATTTTGATCTGTTCAAAATGTACCTTAAAGGGAGATTTGTCAAGTATTTAATACTCTTATCAACATGAGAGTGGACAAATATGCTGCTTTATGCAAATGCATGTATATATTTATTATTTGAAATCAATTAACAACACAAAACAATGACAAATATTGTCCAGAAACCCTCACAGGTACTGCATTTACTACAAGTGCAATTCAATATTACAATTTATTGCGATTTTTGTTAACTTTTTTAACTCTAGATCATAGGAAAAAGTTGAATCATACACTTCTAAAGACTTTTACTTTGGAAAATATCTAAATTAATAGAGTATTTTTGGCTCTAATGGTCTTTACTTGTGTAACACATAGTCTGACTACAGCATATGGTGTAACTTTAGTAAAGCGATGACGAATTTGTCACTTTAAAACAGATGACAACTTGTAGTTTTCTCCATTACATGTATGGCTGGGACGATTCACCTATATATCTCCTGATTCAATACTATCACGATACTTTGGTGCCGATTCGATATATATTGCGTTTTTTTAAGTATTGCGATTCGATATTACGATCTATTGCGATTTTTGTTAACTTTTTTAACACTAGATCATGGGGAAAAAGTTGAATCATACACTTCTAGGGACTTTTACTTTGGAAAATATCTAAATGAATACAGTAAAATTAATTTCAGCATGTATGTAGTCAGAGATGTCCTGAAGTCAAATATATCAGTAATTAATTAAGTTATTAATTTAATTTATAAGGGACATTTAATGTTTTAAAGAGACTGTTTGTAACTTCTTACACATATAAATCACCCGGGTCGGTGTCCCATGCGCGCTCGCATATGTGCGCTCACGTGTGGCTACGCTGTTCAGACTCAGACTCCAACACAAACTACACGGAATCACCAAAACCGCAAAGTTATATCTAGTGAAGCCCGTCTTGCAAAACAGTGTTGGCCGCAGTCGGAAGACGCGGGGGAGACCGTAGCTTTGGTCTCCAGGGCCGTAGTCTCTGCTGTACTCTGCTCCACGCGGACCCTCCGACGTTTTCGACTTTTTCGTTTCGGCTCGCAGAGGTTTGTTTTGGTTGACGGATACGGAACGGATATGACGTTACGTTACTCAGACTAAAACAAAAAAAACAGTGGTAACTTCCTTCTACCTCCGTATAGACTCAATGGAAGCCAATATAATGATTCTGGCATTAAAAAATTTCAAAATCGTAAAAATAAATAAATTGCAATACATAGGTGAATTGATTTTTTTTTTCCCAGCTTTAATTTCAAGCATAAAAAAAATATTCTTTCAATTTAAGCATGCTTAACACAGAGCACCAGTCAGTAGGGCTGTGTATTGGCAAGAATGCGGCGATACGATATTATCATGATACAGGGGTTACTGTTCAATATATTTCGATAATGTAAGCAAGACGATATATTGGGATTTCTTTAAATCTTATTTTAGGAAACCTGTCAATAGTGTAAAGGACACACCACCATATGCATTGAGTAAGAAAAAGTTTACTTTTTTTATACTATCAGAACAGTGGGATGTTTATATGCATTTATCATAGTCCCTGTAACATCCAAAATCATAGCAACACTTTGAGAGGGAACATATTTTTGCAAATGAATAAAGTATTGACTGACTTCATCTTTGCATGCAAACTATTAATTAAAAATCAATAGTGTTTTTGAGAATCGATAAAGTATCACAAAACATAACATTGCGATATCTTCAGTATTTTATTACACCCCTACCAGTCAGGTCATTTAGCAGTTGCATCTGATTTTATTTTTTAAATTAGACTTTCTCACTGAAAATGAACAAGAAGTGCCCATTAACCTTTATAACAACTCTCCCTCTCCCCATTAAAGAGTGCCAATACAATAAAAGTGCTTTACAAAGGTAATAAAACAGTCATATAAAAGAAATGACTTACCATAGTAAAAATATAAAAGACTACATAAAACCTTCATTAGGTAAAGTAAGATAAGCCAAGACAGTAAAATGATAAAAGCATCACTTAAATGCACATTTGCACATTGAGGCTTTGCTAATGTCATGCCTGTTCTTGTGTGTGAATATATAAAAAGCACCAATAGTCATCCCCAAAATATAATTTTGGACTGCAAATAATGATTATTTTCATTTTCAATAAATCTTTCAATTAATTTTGGGATTAACTGGATTAATTGTGTGCTCAAATAGAATGTCTTTAAAATAGTGAAAAATGCCCGTCACAATTTCTGAGAACCCACGGTAATGTCTTTAAATTATTCTTGTTTTGTCCGACCAATACTGCAAAATCTCTATAGTTAATATATATTATTATTATTAGGGCTGTCAATCGATTAAAATATTTAATCAAGATTAATCGCATGATTGTCAATGATTAATCACAATTAATCGCAAATTAATCACACATTTTTTATCTGTTCAAAATGTACCTTAAAGGGAGATTTGTCAAGTATTTAATACTCTTATCAACATGGGAGTGGACAAATATGCTGCTTTATGCAAATGTATGTATATATTTATTATTGGAAATCAATTAATAACACAAAACAATGACAGATATTGTCCAGAAACCCTCACAGGTACTGCATTTAATATAAAACAAATCTGCTCAAATCATAACATGGCAAACTGCAGCCCAACAGGCAACAACAGCTGTCAGTGTGTCAGTGTGCTGACATGACTATGACTTGCCCCAAACTGCATGTGATTATCATAAAGTGGGCATGTCTGTAAAGGGGAGACTCACTAACTTTACATTCACATATTTGGAGGTCAGAGGTCAAGGAACCCCTTTGAAAATGGTCATGACAGTTTTTCCTCACCAAAATTTAGCGCATGTTTTATTTGACATCCTTTGCGTTCGATTGTGTTAATGTGTCAAAGAAATTAGTGGCGTTAAAACGTTTGCGTTATTATCACGTTAACTTTGACAGCCCTAGTGTGAATATGTATAAGCACCAATAGTCATCCACAAAATACAGTTTGGACTGCAACTAATGATTATTTTCATTTTCAATAAATCATTCAATACATTTTTGTGTTAACTAGATTAATTGTATGCTCAATAAAATGTCTTAAATAGTGAGAAATGCCTGTCGTTAACCAAGATAATGCCTTTAAATTCTTCTTGTTTTGTCCGACCAATACTGCAAAATCTCGTTCAAATATTTTAGTATTTAGTAGTATTTTTAATATTATATTAGGAAGCATGTGCACATCAGTAATACAAACGTTTGTGAAGTGGATATCATCCCTCATTTCAGATATTTAGCAACAATAGACAAACAATAGCAGGGAGTAAAAAAGGCAAAACAAGAGCGAAAACAGACAAGCAAAATATGTAAAATTAAATACAAAAATTAAATTATATAAAACTAATACTGCAAAATCTCAAGATATTTAATTTCCAGTTATATATAAAAGAGAAAAAAGACTTCAATGACTGTAATGATTAATCAAGTATCACAATTGTTGCCAATTCATTTTCTGTTGATCGAATAATTAATTAATTGACTAATCATTTCGGCAGTAATTACTGTATTATGAATATTAAGGAATTCTGCAGATCATAAATTAATTTCTCAATATTCCCCAGCCCTGTGCTATATTACTAACTTACACAAAACTAGAAATATCAGATTTAAAATGCAGACGAAGCACATATTTCTTTTTTTGAATGGCAGTCCTCAGTAACACATTGCATTCAACATGTCAGCTTTTCATTGTAGGAAAACCTGAGACTGTCACCCTCAGTGACCGAACACTAAAATACTTTTTAAATGAAATTATTATACAAATTTAATTAAAATGTGCAGGTGGTGGTCACCTTTTACCTCAAAGTAAATGTCGTTGTTATCAAGCACTTCACTGGGATCACAGGCCGCCCCAAAACCAAGCACACGTTTGAGACGTTTTTGAGTAATGAGTAATGTCTGCTGAGCAGCTGTTAATTCTTTCACAGCCTTGTAATTGTGTAGAAAGATTTAACGCCGTAAAGCAGTGACCTTGTGCGGGAGCAGGATTTTACTGTTTCTGCATCGCTGCAGCCCAGAAAAAACCCTGCAACCCCGTTTTTTTGTGTTTGCAGCAATGCAGTGGCACGCTGTGTTTCTGCTGCAGTCTGCAGCAAACAACATCTGCATCATCATCAGAATCACGTGCGACCAACAAATCAGTTTTACACATGCACAATCCATAATAATAAATCAACTAAATATTCTGTGATTCTGTAGACAAAAGCTGTATTTTGGATCTTAAACAATCAGGAGCTCACGATACACTCAGCTGTGTTTGCTGTGTGAAAACCTAAATTAGTGTGCACCTGGCGTCCAGGCCTTTCTGCCTCATCTGCACTCATTATGCCTGCTGTGTTCGCATGGCAACATTATTTTTCTCAAGGGTCTCAAGGTGCTGCTTTTACACAGCGCAAAGTGGTTTATACAACACCATTTTTCCATAATTACCAAATGCGTGTGTACTGTGAATACAAACAAGACAAATTAATGAATCAGTCTTTACGTAACTTTTATTTACCCCCTTTTTTTTTACAGTTATAACTTATGACATGAAGGAGTTATTAGGCTGATAAATTGATGGATGGAAATCAGGAATCAACCATAGAAAAAAGTACTAATGAAGCTAAATTCAATTTGGTGACAAAAACAACATGCATTAGCAACTGCAAAATAAGGAATCTGAAGGAAGCCAAGCAGTATCTTCTGAATGTTTTTATTGGACCTTAATAGTTGTAATCCACAGAGGACATGTTTGTGGATCATGGTACACATTTGTGGATTGTCTTCTGTGGATTACAACTAATAAAGTCCAATAAAAACTTCCATACTCAATTAAAAAAAAAAAATGTTTTACAAGTTACTGCAGTGTTAAAGGGGACATATCATGAACCTTTTCATTGTTTGTTCACATACATTTGGGTGTCTGGAGTATCAACCGAGAGTGGATTTTTAAAGGCTGATATAAAATAATGATAGTTTGGAGCAGGAAGAAGCCGATTTATTGGCCGTATATCTTCTTCACTTCTACAGCACGCCCTTTTTAATAAATCAGTTTTTTGTCACTCCGAATTTAATCATTCATAAAACAATATCCAGAAGTGTGATTTGGTGGATTACATCATTGGAAAGTTTTCTATTTATCTGCAATGGGCGATGCTGTTCTGTGGCTTACAGTATGACTGGCCAGGATTACTTCTGTTGCGCGTCTCGTACGTTGTTAAATGCCACTCTTGCAAAATGTTCGTGCATATTCCCGTTGGTACGGAGGATCCTTAAGTGTGCGATTTTAATTTCATGAATGGATGGTTCCGAGGCTGGATTATTTGGAAGAGAGAACGCCAAATTGCCTGCCTTGTATCTGGGACAAAGAGCTGATAGTGTTGTGTTATATATATTCGAGAGATAACTTTTTTCTCCCGCTCTACCTTGACTTTGTGTATGAAGCCTCCATGCAAAACGGTGACATACGTCCCAGCGTGACTGGTGGCGGCCACTTATCAGAGCCCAGTTCCGCGGCGCCGTTAACGATAGTTTGCCGATTAATCGGTCTACCTCCAGTCTGGAGTTCCTACCAACCTACAAACTGTGAAATATGACAACCGAGTCAGTTCTTTGTGGGCTCTAGTCATTCAGATTTAGCTCCCTTTCCTATGTCACATGCAGGCTCATTAGAATATACCCATAGATGTTTATACGTAGATACCGCATTGGCTGCTTCAGCCCGTTGCTGCGATACGTCAGCGTTGCCGCCAGCTTGGGGAGGTCAGGACTGAAACGACTCGGTTGAGAAATGTAAACATTATAGTGCTTTTATCCAGAAAAATTGTTGTGTTATATGTGTTTACAGGCCTGTCCTGACCTCCCCAATATGGCAGCGACGTTGACGTATTATCCAAAGGCCAATGCGGCATCTACGTATATATATATCTATGAATATACCACCCACGGCTTGAGAACTACCTGCAAAGGTGCACCATATTTTTCTCACAAGCCAATCAGAGCAGACTGGGCTTTTTCAGGAGGGCGTCTTAAAGAGAGGTTCGGTTTGTATTGCAGATTTTGGGTCACGGTTTGGGTCACGGTTCAGTTTGTTTTGCACATAAGGGGAGAAGAAAAACAACCATTTCCAACGTGTTTGAACTCCAAAATATATAAATAGATTGATTGATAGTAATGAATGATATTTCTATATCATATGAAGCAATAACACTGATTTTATACATGAGATACGGCAGATTACTTAATGTCAAGTCAGCCTATGTTCAGATAATCGCCTCTTCTACGTCTCTGGCACCTCATCAAAAAATTAGCAGGCCTGTATTTAATAGAGGTGCAACGGCTCAACAAGCCCTAATTCAGACAGTCTGAGAAAATAATGTGTTTTTTGAACATTAAAGCATGTAAACATGTTCTGGTAGAAACCTAAAATACAAGTGTGAACCTGAAAATGAGCATGATATGTCCCCTTTAAATGAACAAAAGCATGCTGGGAGGTTCAGTCACAAGATGGCAGCAGAGGACCATAAAAGTACAGCACATAGTACAGGAGTTTTGATCCCATTGCGTTCAGTTGATCTATCTTCAGTTAATTCTGCATCAGGTCCTCAGCTCTCGTTCATTTCTACAGTTTCATCACACAAAACAAGATCCACGTTCGCTACAGTGCTGATTTTTTCTTCCTTCCCTCTCGTGATGGCGGTGATCCCAGGGCCTCTTATTGCGAAGAATTTCTGCGGCAGTATACTTGCTGATTGCTTCGTTCTCACTCCTCACAACAACCAGCTAAGACACTGCCAGAGAAACACCCACAGCAGCCGCAGCACGTCCAACCGTCTGTCCCTCCTCCGCCTGCCGTGCCACCCGTGAGTCTGGCGCTACAGACGCTCACACTGTTCATGCCCAGCTTCCTGGTGGTGGTGACGGGGGCAGCGGTGGTGGTGGTTGGAAGGCAACGGCCTCGCACTAAAAGCCCCCGGCGGCGGCGGTGGCATGGTCCCAACAGCTGGAGGCTCTATGAGAGGAGTAGGAAATAATGATGGAATCAGTGGTGGAAAAGTACATTTACTCAAGTACTGTACTTAAGTTAGGGATGCACCGATCCGGATCTGATATCGGGCCAATACCGACTCAAATAGCTGGATCGGATATCAGTGACAATGGGGCCGATCTATTAAATTAAATTCTACGTTTATATACTATATACATTATACGCTAGAATTTTAATTCCTGTTTAAGTTTTCACCAATTTGTTGCTGCATTAAAAAAGGTTTACACTTGAATTTTAATTCCTGTTAATATTGAAGATTTTTTGCCACGTTGCTGGTTTACAATTTATCATTTTAATTATAAAAAACAATTCAGTAAATTTATATCTATGTATTTATTTTTTACATTTTGTTTTACAAAGTTAGGAAAGCAATGTTTAAGTCCAGCCTGATGTTGTCTTACACATAACAGAATGATCCCAGTCACTTCCACACAGTGAGGCATACAGCTTATTAATTAAACACCGGCATCAGATCGGTACTCGGTATCGGCTGATTCCCAAAGCCCAGGTATCGCTATTGTATTTCCTTTTTCTGCTACTTAATACTTCAACTTTACTACAATTCACAGCAAAATATTGTACTTTATATATATATATATATGTCCCCAATATTATTTTGCTCTTACAAAAAGCAGTGTGTAGTTGGGGTCTCGTCATGTTCCTCTAAACTTCTCTGAAGACTCACATGGTTTCATTTCAACTGTTCAAGACCCAAAGAGGTCAAAGTATCCAATATTTCACTAAAAATAAGCAAAGATTAGAGAAAAGTCTACTACTGCTCCATTTACTAGTACTTTTAATTTTAATACTTCAAGTAAATTTGAATGCAGGACTTTTACTTGTATTGGAGTATTTTTACATTGTGATAGTACTTTTACTTAAGTAGATGATTGAAGTACTTCTTACACCACTACATATATTTATTGATTTTATACATTTAACACATTGTACACACAACACAGATCCTTCCCCCAAATTGAACATATGGCAATGTATAAAATAATAATAATATAAGAATTATTATAAAAATCTTAATTGTAAATAAATAGCTAGACATTAAGGTAAAAGGATATATATTTATAATGAAAATATAAT
>CAKAKR010033991.1:0-22518 GCA_916700685.1 Adelosebastes latens
GGTTGAGGAATGGAACGCCATCCCACAGCAACGTGTGACCAGGTTGGTGACCAGCATGAGGAGGAGGTGCCAGGCTGTTGTGGCTGCGTATGGATCTTCCACCGCTACTGAGGCTCCTGACGGTGGATTCAATCAATCAATATGTCTTGTTTGATCCTTGTTACTGATAGAGAGTTCAATCATCCAATCCACCAAACAACTCAAAACAAGAGTCAATACCAACAGGAGAATACACTGTTTACCATTGACGGAGCATTTTGGCAAATTTTTCTTGGGCGCTACCCACATAATCAGCTGTGCTGCTCATCCCACAAATGCATGATCCTTACAAGTTGGACATCATTGCGAAGGTAAATAAACAGGCTTTCCAACGATGTAAAATACAATGCCAATTAGCATTGTAACAACAGAGAAATAATCAACCAAACACAAGTTTCCAAACTTTGTTTTTCCAGTTTATATAAATAATCTTTATTACAATTTTTATTATTATTATTCAAAATCGTACTTAAGTAAAAGTAATTGCTAAGTAGAATGGTCAATTTAAGGGTATTGTTTTATTATATAGATTTAATTACTGGATTATAATATTAACTCATCTCAGAAGTCATTATCATTAATTTATAAGAAGCATTTAATGTATATATTGTTGGATAGTTTAATCTAAAAAAAATACATCATATTATATATGTGTTTGTTATGTTTTATGTGTAACATCTTAATCTGCAAAATAAACAGCAACTACAGCTGTCAGATAAATATAATGCAGTAAAAAGTAGAATATTTCCCTCTGACCGTAGTGGATTAGAAGTATAAAGTAGCATAAAAAGGGAAATACTCTAGCAAAGTACAAGTAAAAGTAAGTTCCTGAACTGCCTACAACATTATATTTCAGAGGGGAATATTGTCGTTTTTAATCCACTACATCAATATGACAGATATAGTTACTAGTTACTCTGCATAATCTGATTTTGCATACAAAACATGTCATTATCTTCTAAAACATGATGCATTGTTGCAGATTAAACTACACAGCAGCATGCAGTTAAATCTCCTCCAGTCTAAAATGTGTTTTGCTTACTGTTACTTCACTTCGAAGTTTGAGCTTCACTCTGCAGAATGATGTATTTGCAGAGATTAACACTAGAAGTTTCTTTTGAAACTTTGAAATTATCAATATTTGGATATTCATAGATTTTCCAATGAAGAAGAGGATGTTATTTTTTGTGGAAAATTGACAGAAATTGTTATTCTAAACAGAGTATTTTTATGTGTTAAAACATGTCTTCGGGGGATCTTTAAAATCATCACAGCCAGTGGAAACATTTACACATCAGGGCATTGGTAATACAGATTTTCTCCATTGGTTGGAACTTTGAATGCGCTCAATTAACTTTTAATGATTTCTGATTATTTCTACTCAGTTCTCGTCACCTTTCACACATCTATCAAACAGAAAGCACGATTTGCAGATGGTGTTGTACAATACCTAGTTGATTTTAAACGGGAACATACCATAGGAAAATACTAACTTAACAAAAGGTTTTTATTCTAGTGTTTTTAAACCCTTATTGTTTTGTTTTAATACTTGCTTTTACCTATAAAACGGCATATTAATCCTCTATATGTCCTCTACATACAGCAGAATTGACAATAAAGTTGACTTTGACTTTTATTACTTCAAAGGCCCTGACTTAACGCTCTCTTTTCTTGTCACACAACTGCTGTTAAAGTTGTTTTCCACTGATGATTAGATTCTAAACAATGCCACTGTCCCAGATTTACCACTTTGTGTTAAACGTGGTGCATTACTTCATGTTGAAGCCGTTACGTCATGTTAGTGCTGAAATGACTAGTCTTTTTTTTTTTTTACCATTTTCTGACATTTTACAAACTAAATGATTACTCGATTAATTGAAGCATATTAATTAATGATAAAAATAACTGTTCTCTACATCTCTACTCTACATGTTATAGCCTTCTGTCAATACAATATTCAACAACCTTAATCCAACATCGCCCAACAGAATCCATTTCGTATTGCGCAACGTGTTACCTAATCAAACGGGAGGATACACCTTGTCCTTTTTACTAGAGGCATGGCACACCCACCCTTTGTGTTCATTGAGACACAAAGAGTCACAAAATTACAACAAAGTATCGCAAATTGACCACAAAGAGACAGAAAATTACCACAAACAGATGCAAAATGACCTCAAAGGGATGTAAAATGACCACAAAGGGATGTAAAATGACCACAAAGGGTTGCAAAATGACCTCAAACAGATGCAAAATGACCACAGAGAGTCGCAAAATGACCACAAACAGATGCAAAATGACCACAAAGGAATGCAAAATGACTATAAACAGATGCAAAATGACCACAAAGCGACCCAAAATTACCACAAAAAGATGCAAAATGATCACAAAGGGATGCAAAATTACCCAAAAGAGATGCAAAATGACCACCAAGAGATGCAAAATGTCCACCAAGAGACAAAAATGACCACAAAGAGGCAAAATGATCACAAAGAGATGCAAAATGACAAGAGGTGAAAAGAGTACTAGAATATTGTACTCAAGGAAATTTTACTCAAGTAAAAGTAGCCTACTTGTGTAAAAATGTACATACCGGTAACTAAACTTATACACATGTGGAACAACATCAGCAACAAGACCCTTTATGTCCAAACCAACAGATGGACACACTGCAGTATGTGTATACAACAAACGTTTTTCAATTATATAAATATACAACTGCCTTCCTCAGTGTAGCCTCACAAGAATTAACCAGAGAAGAGACAAAAAAGACAATTAAACAAAACTGATAAAACGAGCTATGGACACCATGGCACCTGAAACAGTAGAATAAAACATCACCAAAGCAGACAACATGGACATGTTTAAATAACATAAACTCAACAGAGGTTGCAACCAATACACATTTTTTTCTATGGTTTTTACACACCGCGTAGCACGCACACACAACTACTTTGCTTGGCAACAAAGTGGTGGTTGAGTTCAGCAGTGTGTTGTTGTACTCACCTGTCTTAACCGCACTGCGAAGTCCTCTACAGTCTGCTGCTGGTTCAACTTCGTTACTTGTTCATTCTCAAAGCATCTCTCTGTCTCTCTGTCCCAGTATAACTAGTCCACTTGGCCTCTCTGGACCCAGTATAACTAGTCCACTCAGCCTCTCTGGTCCCAGTATAACTAGTCCACTTGGCCTCTCTGGACCCAGTATAACTAGTCAACTCAGCCTCTCTGGTCCCACTGCGCTCCTGAAATTCAAAACGTTTTGAGATGAATGAGGCTCTGCCGTCACGTCAGGACTCAACAGTCTCAAACAGCAGACAGTCCTCACACATCTCACTGAAGGTAGAAGTTCCCCAGTGAACACAGAAGTCACCGCTGGAGGAACACCATAAGCATGTTAGCATTTAGCATGTTGGCCAGACCTAGTGTGCTCCTACTGTACTTCAGCAGCTGATTGATCTCTTTTCTTCCATTCTCACACAGTTTATCAGGACTTTTCATGTGACTTTGTTCTTACTTTGTAACGGATGCGACGTATCACAATACTTGTGATAAATAATACTTAAAGGGACTCTGTAAGAATCAGAAATTGCTTGTTAACAGCGACACCTGTCGAGTCAATGAAAGTCAGCGTCCAGTTGCTCGCGCTTGTGCTCGCTCTACATAGACAGGAACGAGCATCGGTCAAAACAGAGAGGTGACACACGTCAGCTAAAACCACAATATAACTCTATATTTCACCTGATTGGCAGTAATGTTAGCGCATGGGACACCGACCCGATTTATACGTGTAAGAAGTTACAAACAGTACCTTTAAGTAAAATTACAGATTTTAGAAAATAATCAAAAAAGTAGTTTAAAAGTAGAAGTAGCCTACACAAAAGAACAACTCTATTACAATAACGAGAGTAAATGTATTTTAGGGCAACCCGATTTTGAAAAAATATCTGTTGCGATTATTTTGACTGATATTGGATTGCAATATTATGGTGTGATTTTTGCAGTGATCTCTACCAAACAAAGATGTTTTCTTAAGACTGTAGAATATGATGTGTAGGCCAGGATATCTTTATAGCACAACAATATTTAATTTAAATTGGTATTTTGATACACATTGCACCTTAAACAAATATTGCAATTTCCTGATCATCCTTCAATTTGAAAATTGCAGTAGGGCGTATTGCGATTTTGATAACATTTTGATTAAAGAGGCAGTAGGCAGTATGTTTTTGGCATCATTTCGGCTCAAGTGTTCTGAGAGATAACTAGACTTCTGCACCTCCTCATGGCTCTGTTTTCAGGCTTTAAAAAATCTAGCCCTTGACGGGAGACTTTGACCAATCACAGGTCATTTCATTGAGAGAGCGTTCCTATTGGCTGTGTTCCGGTCATGTGACCGGAACTTGGCGTTCCTTCACCAGATTTTACAATGGCGGCCGCGTCACAAACTTTATCATTTTACAGCTAAACCGTGCACTACAAGATGATTCTGAAAACATTTGAGGCGAGAAATAGGCATTAACGTAACATAATATTGAGCATCGGAGGACACCGGAGGACACAGAGGCACATGATTTTTTTCAGGTTACCTGTTTCATGTACTACTGTCACAATATAGCGACAGTTTTATAGAAATAACTTTTTTTAATCATTTTTGCTCCAATCTCGCCTACTTCAGCTTTAACTGTGCAGCCCTAATGTAATTTGTTACTTCCACCCCTGATAATTACCACAAAGAGACGCAAAACAAGCACAAAAGGAAACTGCAAAACTATAACAGAGATGCAGAACGACCACAAGACACGCAAAACGACCACAGAGTTGCAAAACGACCACAAAGAGTTGCAAAACGACCACAAAGGGTCACAAAACAAACAAAGTGTTACAAAACAACACAAGACACATGAAACAACCACAGAATTGCCAAACGACCACAAATAGATGCAAAATGACGACAGAGATGCAAAGCGATCATAAGGAGAAGGAAAATAACCACAAAGACGCAAAACAACCACAAAGAGTTGCAAAACCACCACAAAAGATACAAAACGATCCCAAGAGTCACAAAAAAAACACAAAGAGTTGCAAAATTACCACAAGAGATGAAAAAAGACCACAAAGAGTAGCAAATCGACGAGAGAGACCACCAAACAACCACATCAAATTTCAAAATGTATGTAGACGTGAACTCACAGTACAGGGACTGACCAACAGGCAGCAAACAGCAGCAAGCTCACGATACCTAAATTAGGCACAGGGTTTGTTAAAGAGGAAAATCTTGTAGCCTCAAGACAAATTCATAAATCTAGGAAAAAAGCGGATGGTTAATTTAAAACAAACCTAAGTTCAGGTAAATGAAGAAAAAATGTTTTTTTTATCAACAGTTTTGTTGCCTTGGGTCTTACAGTATGCTTGCATGTTTGACCTAAAGCATGTGTTGTTTGGTTTTTATCATATCGATAACTATAAAATCCAAGTTCTTAAATAAAGTAGCATTAAGGTAAAATTGATCTTGCTAATCAGCTCTTCTTCTCTCAACAGTTTCATTCAAGTTTGACAAAAAAAACCAAAGGATGACATACTACATTTCCTTGTGTTGTTTTTTAGAAAGGCGTCCAGTTCCAGTCGACCTGTAACCTGTGCCGAGAGAGTCACAAAACTCAGGTCTGGCTTTGTTTCTTAGTTCTGAGGTAGGCATACAGTGTGTGACTTGTTTGTCTAAACTTAAATTATTGGTTATCATACTTACAAATGACAGAGGAAATGTGTCTATAATCAGCAATGTAGCTGGAAAAACACACTAACCAAATACAACGGAAGTCAGATATTCTACATTAGTCATGAGAGAAAATGTTAAAATATTAACAACAAATTATTCTGTTTGTATAATTATATTTATGTTAAATCAATCAATTGATTGATGTCTACTCTGACAGCCACTGTTGCAAGGACTCAAAACATCGAAAAGATGTCCACATTATCATAATTAATATATTATAATCAGTGTCTGTTCATTCTCTTAAAGCTTCTTGAGTACATCTACGTGTGCTGCCCCTGGGCCGGATACAATACACGTACAGAGCTGCTTGAAAAGACTGAAAGACGCCATTGAGGTGAGAGAAGGTATCAAATAAAATAACATTTTGGTTATGTTTATCTTTTTTGTAGAAACTATCATATTTGTATGTTCTCTGATACTCTCCTGTCGTGCATCCTTTTTACATAGTGGACAGTTCCTTTTTTGTTTAATTTGGAAAACATTATTCAAAAATGTGTCTAATTTTATATATATATTTTTTGTATTTTTCTTATCCCTTTTCAGAGATCTGACGCTATGCTGTATGCTCCATCATCTAATGATGTTGAAGTAAGTTGTAAAAGTGGGCTACATGTTTAAGTTTCAGTTTTGACTTTAGCCAGCAGAAAGATGAAAAGATTGTGTCTGCACAGTCAATGATGTTCCAACATAAACTTAAAGGATAAGGTTAGCATTATACTGTATTTTCCTTATTGTCAACAAATCCTATGAAAAGGACCAAAACCAAAAAGGAATTAATCCTACAAACAAGCATTGTCTGTGTAGTCAAAGCCTGGGGGTGTCACAGACCTCTCTTAAACCTGCAGTAGGCGGAATATCTTGGGGATCATTGGGTAAAAATTCCTTAATAACTTTTCAGCATATTGTAATTCAAGTGTTCTGAGAGAAAACTAGACGTCTGCACCTCCTCATGGCTCTGTTTTCAGGCTTTAAAAAATCTACTTTCAGAGAGAGCGTTCCTATTGGCTGTTCATTCAACGGAGGCAGCTGTCAATCACTCGCGAACTCTGATCAAACTGTCAAACTAGGCATACGAATCAATATATTTATATATTATAAATAATATAAAAATATAAATATATATAAATATAAAAATATTCTGTTACTGTAACTCCTCTTTCTCACCTCAAATGTTTTCAGAAACATCTTGTAGTGTACTGTTTAACTGTAAAATGAGAAAGTTTGCTCTGGCTGGTGGGCGGTGCTTAGTATTTCCTCAACAGATCTCAACATGGCTGTCGGGTCACAAACTTTCTGCTAAATCGCCGAAAAACCTCCAACATGGGCAGACTAGAGCCGACGGTGCGGGAGACAGACGCTAACCGACGGGCCCCAAACTTTCTGCTGGCCGACCGTCAGCTTGGTGTGTCGGGGCCTTTAGTTTTCGTCTTTCCAATGGATTTGTTGATAATAACAAAAACAGAATAATGCCAACCACATCCTTTCAAATTGAAACACCACATTGACATCAGCTTTCCATTTATTGTGCAGCATAATAGTTGTCTGGCTAGGAAAGCAGTGGTACAGTTAAAAAGAATCAACTTAAGACAGAATTGACGTTTTATCCGGATCTGTGAGCGTGATCGAGTTGCTGCTTTAAAGCTTGTAATACTCGCACAATGTGCTCAAAGGCCTGACACAGCTACAAAAACATGTGAATCTTGTTTCATATAATAAATCTGTAACTGTATGTGTCCATACTGATGCATTTCTCACTCTCCTAGGAGAAATGCAAAAAGATGGCGCTCAGATGTTACATGTTGGAGTTGATGATGGTCATCATTGAGGAAGACATCATCGATTCCAAAGCAAAATGCATCTTTGATTTCAGTGAAACCCTTCATGAAGCTAAACATGTAAGTCCTGTTAACAAAATCCTCCTGGTCTGTACTACCTGTCATTCTCACATAACCACTGATAAAGCTGGTATTAACATCAGTCATCCGTGGTTATGTGTAAAACTGTATGCATTTGTTTTTGTTTTTTTGCAAATAAAGCTTTTCATGGCTGATATATTATTATTTTTTTTACCATCAGTGCAACACATGACATTACACAAAGCTTCTGAGCGTTTATTTATATTTTCACTTTTAAATAATTCATTTTTATTAATGTTTAAAAATACATTTTATTGTGTCTCTTTTGAATTTCAGGTTGGCTGTCCACCGTGTGAAGCATACTCACTTAAAAATATTACAGTATTCCTGGAAAGACTAAATAACCTTTTGCAAGAAATGAATAGTCGTAATACGTAATAGAATGCAAAAAAACGGTAAGCTACAAATGTGTATTTGTATATATTTATAAATAATTGTGTCTCTGTTATTTTGTAAGTATCACACTTAAACTATGTCAACCTGTGACAGTATGTTGTCCTGTATTGGATGACGGTGCTGCATCTGAGACCGTTGATTGTTTTTAACTGAAGTCTCTGTCACTGTCCGTCACTATCTGCCTTTCAGTTGTACAGTTTCGAGAGAAGTCAGAAAGTATCAGAAAGTAGCATACAGTAGCAGCATGTACCGTGTAATATTAAACACTACAGTACTGAATGTAACATACAGTATATGCCTAATGAACTCCAGTATCTACAGAATAGTTGCTCACCCAGTAAATAATATCACAGCTATGGCGTCTTTCATTGTATTTCTTTTAATGAAGTGTTTGTTTGGTATTTTTCAACCTCAAATGTTTTTGTGTCCAAGTGACTAATGAGGACAACAATTTTTGAAACTGGTCCAGTATTGAGGGATAACTGTAACCGGCAAGTGAGCAGCGTCAGTGTAACGTTACGTTCACTAAAGTGCTTGTTTTTGCCACTGACAGGCTCAAACGGTTATTATAAGTGTCTGACAACATTATGGAAAGGACCCTACAGAGAAATAAAACATTTTTCTTGCCTTTTGCATGATCCAGTCTGTTTATTATTGTATCCAAGTCCTGCTCAAGGAGAAGTCTTATTGCGAAATCTGAATATCCTTATACTCTGGCTCAAATAAATACGGGCAGCCATCAAATTCAAAAAATGTTGTAGATATCACTAAGCTACACTTTCTGTACTCCAACACAACAAACCCCTGGCTGGCACTCACGTTTCCACCATGGATGTATCAAAGAATGTTCCACCATTTTGTGTCCCTGCAACATGTCATCTCACGAGATTTCAGAACGAGACTTCTTCTTCTTCTTCTTCTTCTTCTTCTTTGGATTCGGCAGACTAGAAGCTGCAATGATGTATTGCTGCCCTCTACTGATTATTAAAGGGACTCTATGTAAGAATCAGAAATTTCTTGTTAACAGCTTCACCTGTGGCTGTTAAGTCAACGAAAGTCAGCGTCCTGTTGCTCGCGTTTGTGCTCGCTCTACATAGACATGAACGAGCATCGCTCAAAACAATGAGGTGACACACGTCAGCTAAAAGCACAATATCACTCTATATTTCACCTGCTTGGCAGTAATGTTAGCTGACCAGACGAAGGTCTCTCCATGAATCAATGCTGATACTGTGTTTTCCTGCTTCAGCCTCCCGACCGTGGTCAGAAGGAACAGGGGAGACACCAGAGTTTTGGTCGGAGACGATAACGTTACTCGCTGCAGAGCCCCGTCCCTTCACTCAGTAGCATGAAACAAGACACGGGAAACCTCTGTTGGTCTGGAGGAGCTGCAGCATTTATTTCTGCACAAACGTCCACTGTACAATCACTAGATATTCTCAGAGCTAAACTAACTCTTCTGCAGTGTGTAGTGTGCGCACATGCACGTGAGAGGTGGAGCGAGAGAGCAAGTGAGAACGAGCGCTGTGTGTGAGTGAAGGCAGGCAGAGGAGCAGAGTACAGCAGAGACTCCGGCCCTGGAGACCAAAGCTATGGTCTCCCCTGTGTCTTCTAACCACGGTCGGGGGGCTGGAGAAGGATTAGTCAAGGATCTGAATACTTCTTCCACCACTGCCTATTAGTCAATTAGACACAAAAACATGGGAAAATACCTACGTTATCCTATAAATATGCTTTATAGGGTTTGTTTTGTAAACAGTCATGTTTACATTCAGTGTTTGTGGGCATTCAGACCGAAAACAGCCGCTTGCTTTGAAACAATGCAACACACAAGATTTTACAACTTTGAATAGTTATCATGGGGGCAATAACTGTATCTTTGGTCATGAGGTGAACTGTAGAAATATAAAGTTCATGTTACAAATGAATCTACCAGTATCTACCAGGAATATGTGCTTGGATGTATTTATTGGCCAACTTAGCATCATGATGCCGGATGATGTAGCATTGGATGACCCTGTGTTGCAGAAGCCGCCTGCACGGAGCTACGGTGTCATTATATTTCACCGGTCTATTGATCAGAAATGCATAAAGTACGTGCAAAAGACAAATGCCCATATAAAGAGAAGCTGACTGAGGCAAAGGGGCCATATATTACAAAACTGAAGTTAGTTAATGATTTCAATCCTAAAGAATTAGGAGGACCTTGTCAGCTTGCCACACATTACGGTCACTGTTTTGGCGTTAGTGAACTCCTGTCAGCAGTTCAAAATATGTAAGTCTTTGGAGGCCGATGTCCAATCTACCGGTATCTTGCAAAATGAAACCTGAATGTGTAGTGGGTCTGATTCTGCGTTGTGTTGCGTATAAGGTAAGGACACACTTCCTGGCACTGGCTTTGAGCAATTTATTTTCTCACCAGCGGCAACAGCAACTGCAGTTGTGAAGAAACAAAACATTCACAGATGTTGTGAATGGTATCATTATAACCCTTGACCATCAAAACAATGGGGTAGACATCACCTTTTCTGTGTTATCATGTTTGGTTCAGGAGATATGATGCAGAATACATCATTTAGTTATGGTGGAAAGTCAAATGGCCGCCAGGAGGCGTTTTTGCGATGGCTCCATATCTGAAATTGTTCAGGGTACCCAAACTGTTCAACTGTACCAAGTTTCATGCCTTTATGAAAAAGTGAACATCATTTTCACATATCAAATATAACCCATTGCTACTGAATAAGGGCCTTATCATTTGTAACATGTTTATATTGACACATGGGGTAAGAGTGGGAAATGTAAAACAATGAATAAATCTGGTAGAGAATTAATTTCTTAGGAAGGTTTTTTGAGTTTTTGTATTATTTTGTGTTTCTGCTGCGAAGAAAGCCATTTACACCTACCCAAATAACATACATTCACATAACATTCTAGATACAAACTACACAAAGTTACATTTATTCTGATAAGAAATGTTGTTATTGTTGTTCATATAATATATAATTTATAATGTCTTTTTGTGCGCTTTATGCTGGAACTATCCATGGGCACATCAGATCAAAGTGAAGCTAGTTCAATTAATCTAACATACTGCATTTTCCGTCAGAAAAATAACAAAAAAAATAGCCATGCATATACCCACATACCTGTAGTTATGAAGAAACAAATCATTCACAGGGTCTCTCTTGCATTCGTGCTCTCAGTGCCTGTGTAGTATTGTGTAAAGTCACTCAGTGCTCCATGCTGGCAAACAGACTCAACAGTGCACTCTAGCGTGGCGAGCTACACAGCAGCCCTGCGACACACACAAGCCTCGACACACTTCTCCTCTAATTGATGCATGAGAAGAAATAAAATGGCAACTCTAAAGCTTAACAATGCTAATACAATGACTTTCAATGTGTTGTAAGTAGTTTAACCTCACATTTACAACGTAAACAGTGAAAATACAGAGAGTCGAGTACATTACCTTCCCGGTAAGAGTCCCGACTCCCGGAGCAAACAGGAAGTCAAGCCAACGGAAATGCCGTTCGTAAAATAAGATGCTCGCTATACTTCCACCGATACTTTCCCAGCTTTTTCCCAACAGCTTTTTCCCAACTGCCATAAACCTCCTGAACTCTGACGTCTCCTCTGTCTGAGTTGAATGTGCAATGAAAATGTGCAATAACATGTTGGTCACTTTTGTGTCACTTTTGCAATGTAAATACTGTAAATTATATGATGCTGTGCAATAATTATATAATTATCTGACGGACACTTTGTGCAATAATCTGGCAAAACTGTAATCTGGCAAAACTGTCATCTCATCAATATACATATTGTATTTTTATACTTTTTTTATTGTATTATCTTTTTTAGCACCTATGGGATTGTCACAATCTAATTTCGTTGTACTACACAATGACAATAAAGGGCTTGAATCTTGAATCTTGATAACCCCTGACATTTCTCTTTATAGGAAGGTGTCTAACCTTAACATGAGACCCCCTGCTATCCTGCATCCTTCAAAATAAAAGTCTGTGCTTTGATCCAAAGAATTCTTCCAGTAAGGGATAATGTACAGCGAGCCGGTCATTGTTGTGAAAGAAACCCCGACAGGGCGATGCTGCAGGCAAAGCGGAGGGGTCTCTAATCACCCTGAAGGGGTTTCTATGACAACAATGACCCGCTAGCTGTACATTATCACGCTTATTACACGACTACTTGCTTAAGAAATCAATAATTTGACACAAAAACGGTCCGCCAGAGTCCGACATCAGAATGCACCCATAGCAACGGTCTGCTATACATAGCAACGGTCTGCTATAAAGAAATAACAGACCGTAGATCGCCGTGATTGACCAATCAGAATTGAGTATTCAACACAGCCGTGTAATAAGTAAGTGATGATGTACAGCGAGGGGGTCATTGTAAATAACAATGACCCGCCCGCTGTACATTATCCCGCTTATTACACGGCTACTTATTTAAGAAATCAATAATTTGACACAAAAATGGTACTCCAGAGTCCGACATCATAACTGCGCCCATAGCAACAGTCTGTTATACATAGCAAAGGTCTGCTATAAAGAAATGACAGACCGTAGAACGCCGTGATTGACCGATCAGAATTGGGTTTTCAACAAAGCCGTGTATTTATTAATAATAATGGTTCTGTTCCATGTTTATGTTCCTCCGTTGATGGGTTCAACAAAGAGCTCCCGTAGATAGACCAGACAGGCATGAAGCCTTTTTAAAAAAAAATTGCAACAGTGATGCAGATGAGTCATAGGATAACGCTGACAACGATCGAAGTTGTGAATTTTTCTCTGAAGACGGTTTAGGGGAAGACTGTTCAACAGCTTCTGTTACAACAGATTGAAAGTGCATGTGGCAACAGTTTGCGGTAATGAGGGTGTCACGGGCCCTGGGAATCTAAACATTGTATTATTTTGGAACAAATTTGAGTCCACGACAGAAAATCAGTATTTGAGCTTTTTATTCTAAAGTTCTGCTGCCAGACTGGAACATGACGGGTTCAGACAAAGCATCAGGTTTTGGCTTGGGTTCAGTCTGATTTGTTGGGTAAGGCTTTGGGCTCGGATCCAGACAGGTTTGGTTATTTTAAAAGCTGTTTCTCTCTCTCAGTTTGAATGTGCCAGTCGTCTGCGTACATGGGCAGCAGCTAGATCGCTATTGCCCAGTGAGAAGAGGAAACTAGAGACGTGGACAATGCAAATTGCATTATCCTACAGACTGAGCTAACAGTCAGTAATTGATGAAATAAAGAAAAATATAGCGTCTGGTCTTGGGTCAGGCTCGGATCTCAAGTTTGGCAGTTGCTGAAGATGATACCTGGCCAGCGTGGATGAAAAGCTGACAATTTGTATCAATGACTGAAAGTCAGGAATTTGGACTCATGATTGCAGAGGCCCAGAGACAAGACTGCAAGACAGAAAGGTAAAAGATTCAAGTAAAAGGGAGGATTGTTTGAACATGCTGAGCATACAGATGAAGGACAGAGGGTTGATTGATTGGTTTCAGAAGTTGTTCTTTTTCACACATTTGTTTTTTTGCCGTGACCCTGGGTCTCCATTGGAATTCAAAGTTATTACAGTGAACTGAAGCGGACTACAGCTGCTGTTAAAGGACCAAGCAACCTCTTGAGACTACAGACTGTATTTGATACTCAAAATATGATTTTTTGATGTTGTGTTCAGTTGAGTATAGTGTTTGGGAATCAACATACAAAGTAAGGTAAATTAAGGTTATTTTTATTTTATCCAGACAAAAAACAATCTTATCTCTTTGAGTGCTTTACTTGAATATATTTTGCAAGTTGCTAATGTTTTTAATGCAACACATGGATTAAATTATTACTAATTTAATAACTGTAGTAGTTTACTTACTTGTTCAATTAAACGCACACCTGTGAAATTGAATGAACCAGTAAGCAAAACATTACACATTATACATCATTATACAATCACAAACATCCATATCAATCCATTCTTTTATTTAATGTCAAATAGACAATTGTGAATGTCCAATGTATAACACAACAAATACATTTCAAACATGCATTAAAGTCCAAGGCATCAACTCTTACAATATAAAATCATTTTAGAATACAAAAATAAATAATTGAATTTGATATATAGCATTCAGAAATGATGGTCCAATGTCCTCATCCTGTTCTAACCTCCACCTGTACTTCATGTGGTTGCACTGGCCTGTACCTGGAGATATACAAATATTATGGAAAAAGCTCAAGTGCAAGAGAATGGGATGAGTGAGGAAACATGATACAACATATGCTTTAAAATACTGGTATGTTATCCATCACAAATGAATGAAAATACATCTGCAACAGTCAAAAATAATATAGGCAAAGTTTGGACCTGAATATGTGATGCCATGAAAATGTAGAAAGAAATGGACGAACTCCTGTACAGCAGGACGCAATGCCAGTTTTGAATCTGACACTTTCATCATGTAAAACTCAGAACATCCAAACATGGAATGAGACTATAAACAGTTTGTTTCCAAGTCACTGTTGAGAGCAGTATTTATACCACAAAAATCACTGTAGCATGGAAGTTTATTCTTGACCTTGGGAACAGCATATTTAACAAACAATAGTCTCAGCTCAAAGGTCCACCTGCTAGCCTTTTTTTAAAAGGCTTTTAACTGAATCTTACAGTCAGCAAATGGAGCTAGCTCAGAGGTCATCACCTTCGAAATAGCCCAGAAAAAGGTAGTAAGTGGACCTTTGAGTTAAAATACTATGTTGTCACACACATATTTAATTTCAGCGAGAGGGGAATTCTTTGCTTATGCACACAAATGAAGGTTGAACTGCTTGAAGTCTTAAAAAAGATCATTATTGTACAGTACAGCCACACAGAGATTATCTACAAACTATGGTTTGCACACACAGTTGCACTGTTTATCCAGCCCGTTCTCATTCCCAGGCTGTCAAATATCGACGCTTTGTCACGGCCATCGGCGTTAGATCTCGCCGCACAAGGCATCCTTTAAGACCCAGACAAACCCGACATCAAAGAACTAGCGGCGATGAAGGTCGACTGTTATGTCGCCTCACGTCACCTTTGTCTTGGCCGACAAGTTGCACTCGAACGCACCACAAAGTGTTTCTCTTCTCGTGCACTGATTTGTTTAAGCTGAACCGCCAATCAACCGCTGTTTGTGTACCGTGTGTTAAGTTTCACGTTCATGTTGCAATCAGCTGTTTGTTCGTGTCCCGTGTTCACAACGTTCACTCTCATTTTCACGTTACAAACGCAGTAATTTTAAGCCCAACCGTGTTGTTTTCTCCTAAATCTGACTAAGAGGTTTTGAAGCCTGACGTGACGCCAAGGGATGTGACAAAGCGGCAGTATGTGACAAGTTGGGATGAGAACGTGTTGGTCTATCACTGCTTAGGCCATGAAAAATAAACAAGGCAATAATGAAAAGTGCATTAATTTTACAAATAACACGTTTGGCAAATCCAGCTTGGGAATCAGTGAATACATCCCCCAACAGAGCAACCAAAAACGAAACAACCATCAGCAAAATATAAAATCCAGCAAGATGTTTTTGGTTACGAACAATAAAACATTTTACATTTTTAGCATGATTTATAAGCTTTCATATTTACCACTCAGGTAGCACACAATGACTGGTTTTACAGTACATGGCTTACGTCCTCAAGAGTCAACTTTTCCGTAAGTCCCCTCCGGTGGTCGGTAGTACTTGGGAAAGGCCATCAGCTGCAACATGTTGAAGGCATATTTCCTGCATTTAATATTCTTTTGAACGTTCTCAATCCGACATCCTTCTCTGGTGATCAAATAAAGAGGGCGAAGAGGAATGAGGGGAGGAAAAGAAAGAAAAACAAAAGAGTGAATGAGTTTCAAAATTATGTTTTAAATGATAGACACAATATACAATTTGAAATACTAATTTATGTTCTTATTGAATTAAGTATTTGGTTGTTTAATAAGCTAAAAAGGCGCATAATAAAGAAGCTTTCAGTTCTGTCTGCATTAACTGTGTCTTGTTTCATAACGTATTATGGAAAAGTGACGATGGATCAGCCATGAATCATATAACCACATCTCTGTGGAAATTTCCTGAGACCGCCACTGTTGCCGCTAACAACGTCTTATAAACTCTTTGTGACTTTATTTCACCATTTGTTTGGTATGGTTCAAGTGTCAAACCATTTAGTTTGATTATACTCAACTTTTGTTTTGTGTGCTGAGGTTCAAAGTTTATTCATGACCTTGGAAATGGCAGTTGAGAAAATCTCATCACAATGGCCATTCAGTAGTTGTTCAGCTGTCCTTAAAGTGGCAGTAGTCAGTATATTTTGTGGCATCATTGGGCAAAAATTCCATAATAACCTTTCAGCATATTGTAATTCAAGTGTTCTGAGAGATAACTAGACTTCTGCACCTCCTCATGGCTCTGTTTTCAGGCTTTAAAAAATCTATCCCGTGACGGGAGACTTTGACCAATCACAGGTCATTTCAGAGAGCGAGCGTTCCTATTGGCTGTGCTCCGGTCATGCGACCGAAACTTGGCATTCCTTCAACAGATTTTACAATAGTAAATAATATAGTAAATAATAATAATAATAGTAAAAAATACTTTCTCATTTTACAGCTAAACCGTACACTACTAGATGATTCTGAAAACATTTGAGGCGAGAAATAGGCATTAACGTTACATAATATTGATTCATATTTGATCAGCGCTGCCTAGTTTGACCATTTGGTTGGAGTTCGCGAGTGATTGACAGCCGGCTCTCATAGACAGCAGATGGACAGCAGATCTCAGATCAGCTCTTACTGCTTGTTTTCTTCCGGTATGTGAAATCTTGCAGATGGCGTAAGGAGCACCGGAGGACACAGAGGCACATGATGTTTTTCAGGTTACCTGTTTCATGTACTACTGTAACAATATAGCGACCGTTTTATAAAAATAACTTTTTTAATCACATTTGCTCCAATCTCGCCTACTTCAGCTTTAATGTGACCCATGTTTAATCTATAGTACTTCATGGTTATTATAACAAGCACATAATTAAAGGGCAGGTTACAGGTGAGGCTATTTATTATTATACAAAGTGCAGTTTTTTTTCACAATGTAGAGGTGTGCTGAGCTATACATTATGAATCTCGGTTCACTGAGTGTTTGTGTGTGTTCTATTCTAGTGAGAGCAACCTGCAAGAGGACCTGTTTGACCAGATCCTTCTGGGGAGGCTGAACTTTCCCAGTCCTTACTGGGACAACATCACTGACTCAGCCAAGGCTGGGACCACAGGCAGACACACACATGCATTTATGTCACTCTTGATGACATGACATTACATGACATTACTTATTATCTATTTTACCTTAAAAGGTGCTAAATTCGATATCCAGAACATTAATAAAGCAGCAAACAACTATTTGCTATTTAAAGATATAGAAGAGTAATGTCTACCTGAGCAGAGAATGAAGTCACTCTCCCTCCTTGTGTAATCCGAGCTTCCCCTCACTTTGTTAGCATAGCCGCGTGCCACAAGTTAGTGCATGTGAGCGTGCCCCACTGGCTAGCTCACAGCCACTGATCTGCACTGCTCTCATACAGTGGTTACAGCTAACACCATCCCGACCGACAGCGTCATCGCGGAAGCGTAGTACCCACCCTCAGGTAAACACTGTTGGCTCTGTCAGCACTTTTGCCATTTTTGCACTGTTAGCACCATTAGCTGCGAGCCGCGGCTTGCCGAAAGGCAATAGAAATGCTCCCAATACCATATTTATCACCTTTAACTGAATGCAGTGGTAGTAAAAAGTATGAACTCGATCTCCAAATCTTACAGTTTATACACATAACCCACATGGTTCATTCTCCTTTAATGACTACCGTCTGTGAAGGACACAGAAACCCCTCCAACCCTCTAAATTAATGTCATGTATTAAGGTGACAGCCCACGCTCAGCATGCAAGACCAAACTGCTAATTAAACCCACTGCTATTACAGTGGCCCTGTCACCGTAGGCAAGTGCACAGTTATAGACACCACAGCATGAAACTAGTTGCAGTTATGTAGCTGTGTGCAGGTGTAAACCTAAGAAAGGTTGATTGTGTGAGTGCACGCAAAGCTGACAGTGGTTGTTGACACGCTGCAAGGCTGGGCCATATGGTTATAGTCAAAAATAGAATAGAAAAAATGTCATAAAGTGTATGTACAATCAAACATGGAATACTTAAGGCTACACTAATCAAAATGTCTACAATATGTTACGTGATGGTGAAAGGTGATTACATGTGACTATAAAGTTCCTACAGGTCATCTTTCTGCTCATTGTTTTGGTTTTATGGCCTACAATTTTACAGTTTTGGTTCAGTCAAACTGCTTTCATCAGTGTTGTTTAGCTGCAGCAGGCAGCTGTTTTCAACCAGAAAGTTCTAAAAAAAAATACTGTATGCTACCTGTCCCAGCACCAAACAGCAGACAGACACAGTTAGCGACTAGCTGGTGAACATCGTGGAGCATTTAGCAGCTAAGAAGACAGATATTTCCCTCAAGAGCTGGTAGAGACCAAAACAGAGCTAAAAGAGAGAGAATATTTGACTTACATTAACCAAGTGGCTAGAAACATGACTGAATTAATGTTACTACAGTTGTTCGCTAACACATTAGTCATATCAACATCATTAGTATGTGCCTTTTTCAGCTTGTTGTGGAGTGCTGTTCCCAAGTGTAACAAAAAACAGATTATTGTAGCTTTAAACTCATGTTTATTACAATTATCCACAACTGTGTTCCACTGTTGCGTTACATCAGACAAAACTCTGAATACAAAAACTTCCAACTACCCATTTTGAAATTGTTAATTTGGATCACAACATTTTTTAAAGCAATAGCACAATATGATAATTTATTCACAACACAATAACCCTAAAAGTCAGAAATATTGAATTATGGCCCAATCCTACCTCCTTGTGTGTGTGCTGTCAAAGTAAAGTCACAATGACACAATCGAGGGACCTGATGTAAAGTGTTTAGCTTTAATGTCGTCCTAAACTGTGGTGTGTTTTGTTGCAGGAGCTGATTGGAAAGATGTTGCAGGTTAATGCTGAGGCTCGATACACAGCACAAGACATCCTCTCCCACCCTTGGGTGACGGTATGTCATAGCCTTGTTTGTCTCAATATTTGCATGTATATGTTCGCACACAACTTCTAAGCCCCGAGCCATACTGGATGCATGAGCAGCAAATGACGGCTACGTCGCTGAACTGCTGCGTCTCTAACGAGTGTAGTGTTCACACAAACAGCGTTGCTGTGCTGCTTCTGCCAGCCCTTTCTCTCTACAGATTCTGCCTTTCATAAAAGGTACTCTATCAATTTATGGAACCATGCAAGTCACTGCCTTTTCCACAACACTGTCCTGCAAATATTTCAGAATAAAAGCCTTATGTTAACAAATGAAATTCTGTCCACAGGAAAAAAAATATATGCTAAAGGGCTTTTACTTTGAAATACAAACAGGAAGTGTTGAGTTAAAAATACATTTTTATTTTTATATTTTATTTATTATTATTTTTACTTTTTTGTTTCAGAATAAAAGCCTGGTGTTAAGAAATAAAGAAATTCTGTCCACAGATAAAAATGCTACAGGGCTTTAATTTTGAAACAAACAAGAAGTGTTGAGTTAAAAATAAATATTTTCTTTTTTCATGTCAGACATATTCTACAGATATAGACATCGACACTGTAGTAATGTCGCTGGTATATCATCAATATACTGTCAAAAGATCACTTTCACTGTCTATTTTGCTGTTAACCGCACGCGGGAAAAAAATAGGCTAGACCTCGAATCTCTAGAAGAAATGCATCTGGGCTGTGCCTGAGATGCTCACGTGGGCTGCTCTAACCTGTTAACATGGACGGCGAAATAAAAAGCAAGAGATCCCGCGATGCACACACGTTGCTCATGCATCCTGTGTGACCCAGGCGTAAGTGCATCTGTACATTAAGATTGTTTCTTGTGTAAAAAAAACCCATTGTACCACTTCACCTCATTGCATGTTTGTGTGTATGCAGGACGACGTAGTCATGGAGAACAACATGAAGATGGAGGTCACAGGTAAACTGAAGACGCACTTTAACACTGCGCCTAAGCACAACAACACCACAGCTGGCGTGTCCGTCATCATGGTAAGCACCCAAAAACATTCACAAACCAACGTATGAACAATTCACAATTTAGTAAATATCACTGTTATAGTTTTGCCCAATTTTTCTGAGATTTACTGCAGCCCTTTTTAGAGAGTAATCTTATGACCTTGATAAGATTGTTAACTTTTAGCGACCTCTTTAATCTGCAGTATTAAGGTTCTGACATGGATTTAATAGTAATTGACAAGGTGTTTGAAGCAGCTTGAACGTGTTGGGCCCTTTTCCAAACATTTACTGCATGGTGGTGAATGTCTGACCCAAATACCGATTGAGCTCTTTCTAATTCACTTTATATGAATCTTGTGCCCACTTATTCACCGGGCCAAGAATATCTGACCTCAATCATCGTCCAAGAGGACATTAAAGACGACTCCTGAACAACTTGTGCTGCTGTAAACATGTCAGACAGGATTTTAGAGATGGAATGATGTAAAGAACTTGGACAGGGCAGAAAGAAGAAGTCATTCCTGTAGCAGTCACATCCTTCCTTCCTGTCTGCCTCACTTGCATCATTTCCTGTTGTACAGTTCGACTTTCTCCACTCTTCAGCCCATCAGCACACTCTCTTCATCCGTCTGAACTGAAAGCAGGAAAGGGGGGGAAGAGAAAGTGTCTAATTAGAAATTAGATTTGATCTTTGCTGCAAAGAGCCTCATTTCTTGTTGTAAATCTCATTTGACAGTTTGAGGTGTAAGCGCGGGCCCTGGCCTAGGCCCCTCCTCCTCCTCTCCATCCTCTTCCTCCTCCCTCCTTCTCACCCCTCCCTCACACCCGACCCAGGACCAAAGGGGACGCCTGGAGCTGAGAGCCGGGTACACACTTCATAACCCCCCCTCCTGCTCCCTTCTTCCTTTCCAGCCATCGCCCTTCCCTTCATCCACTTCCCTCCATCTATAACAACTCCCACCCCCCTTTGCTTTCCCTTCCTTCCTGTCTCTTTCTCAGGCCTCCTGCTCCTCTTCTCCAACCGCCAGCTGCAGTAACTGCTCTCAATAACCCTCTCCCAACATGCACTCTGTCCTTACCCCCTCTTGACTGTTTTCATACTCCCCCTTCGCTCACATTTCATTCCATTTGTATCAATCACAAACTTTTATGGGATGTGAAAATAATAGTATGTGTTTTGAAGGATGTGTTTGTTTAAATCACATGGTCAGTGACGTTATTTAGTATGTGTACAGTGCTAATGCAAGAGCAGTTTCATTTGCCTCCCTCTGCCATTATTCATTGTTTGTTAGTGATCTCATTCAAAATAGCTCCTTAAAATCTGTGGGTCCACAAATCTATAATTGGCTGCTCAGCACTGTTCCATGTTAATGGTGCTCTGATGCCACCTTGTGGAGAAAATTGAGAACTGCACTGTTCTGTAGTAACTTGCAGAGATGGATGCAAACCAATGTGGCTTAATTTCCTTGGATACAGTCTTCCCCTAACCATTTTAAAGGACAAAGCTGACATTATTCTACATTTTTCTTGTCAAAAAATCCTATGAAAAGACCAAACCCCTTTAGTCTGTCTGTCAATACTTACTTTACTATGATTTATTTTAGGCATACTTTGACTTTTTGACAAACTATAAAATTATTTTTTCGACATACTATTATTTTTTTGGGATGTTTGACTGTTTTTCGACATGCTATACTATGATATATTTCTGACTCTTTTTTCGACATACTATGATTTTTTTCTACGAACTGCACTGACCTTTTTATTTAGTTTTTTCGACATACTATACCTAAACTTTTTAACGACTTTTTTCAACATATTATACTATAACTTTTTAATTACTTTTTTCGACATACTATAGTAAAAAAAAAGTCATAGTATAGTATGTCGAATAAATAAGTCATAGTATAGTATGTTGAAAATAATAAAAGTCATTGTATAGTATGTACTTTTTTCAACATACCATACAATTACTTTTTTTTATTATTTTCGACATACTATACTGTGATTTATTTTTTCGACAAGCTATACTATGACTTTTTTTCAACATATACTGTGACTTTTTTCAACATACTTATACTATGACTTTTTTATTATTTTTGACATACTGTACTATGACTTTATTTTTTCGACATACTATACTATGACTTTTTTTCGACATAAATTACTATGACCTGAATTCGACATAAATTACAATTACTTTTTTTATTATTCTCGACA